>JAMAKE010000279.1:0-17402 GCA_023628695.1 Nectriaceae sp. PG4201
TATCTACTCCTCTAGGTCTAATAGCTTCTGCGAATTAGGCATAATATTAGCTTGAGAAGGCATGCCCTTCTAGCGGTGACTAAGGGTTCTTGCTAGGACTGCATAGATAGCTATAGCGCGCCGGATGCTTAGCTTTGGATTTTACTAAAGAGCCTAAAGGGCAAGAAGGACTTTAGCTTCTTTATTTAGCTGAGATATAGTTTATTATTAAGAATCATTTAATTAAATGGAAAAAAGAAGAATTAAGGGATTTATATGCTACTTGCTTGTCTGCGCTACTTGCTTATTATATATATTAGCTCTTCTCTTTATAATACTTATAAATTGCTACCTTGCCTATATAAATACTATCTCCTCTTCTTCTTACTTTCTTAAGTTAGTCTTGCTCTTATGCCTATAGCATATTAATAAGGCTATCTTAACCTATTATTAGCTTATATTTACTAGAGATAAAAGTAATAGTCAATAGTAAGAGGAGTGAAAGCATTTTCTATAATATATAGCATAAGATTATCAATTTAACTATAGAGGATATATATAATAAGAGACTTAAGAAGTAGAAGAAGTATTACCTTCTCTTGCACCTTAAAGAGATAGGCTATATTATAAAGACTTAGCTTAACCCCTATAAAGAGAGATTTATTAAGGCTTAAGTTTATTAATATCTTTACCTTAAGCAATTTATTATATTATAAGCCAAGGGTATTTACTAGCTTATTAAGAGTTATATAAGATATAATAAGATTAATCTCTTTAATGCTTAAAGGATTATTAAGCTTATTTTAATAAATTAGCTCTTTAATCTTAAGGCTAATTAAGCTAGGCAAGAGATCACTATACCTCTTAATATCTCTAGGGTATTATATAGCAATATCCGCAGCTAAGTATTATATAAGGCCCTGCAAAAGGTTAATACTTAATAGGCACAGTTGCTAAAAGAGCTTCCTAAGTATATAAGGGTCTTTATAATAACTCTTAGATTGCCTTATGCCTATACCCTTTAGCCTTTATTAATAGAAGGTTAGCCCCTTTAGCTATATTATCTCTATTTATACTAGCGCCTCTAGCGCTTAAGAACCCCCTAGCTTATTATTAAGCCTTGCAAGTTATTTAACTACCTAGCAACTAGTTTAATATTACTACTATTAAGCATATAGCATAAGCCCTTTGCATTTAAGGCTATTGAGAGAGTATCATAGCCTAGGGCATTGCTATAATATTCAAGGTATCATTAGCATAGCTATAGGATAAATGCCAAAGCATGCCTATTATAATATGACTATCTATTAGATCCTTCTTAGGAATTAAAGCCTGCCCTTTAACCTATATTAACAATATATATAGTAATATATATAGCAACTCGCTTTATAAGCTGCTTATTATTGCTAGGGTCCCTATTAAGAGCCTTTATTATCTCAGAGACTATTATAACAATATATATAACTATATATATAATAATCCAAGTTATATCCCCCCTAGCAATAGTGCTGCTAGCTATTGCAAAAGCCTCTATGCTACGAGCTAATGATCCCTATGCTATCTATTAATAATATAAGGACTCATGAGCGGCCTAGTATACTATATTGCCCTAGGGAGCCCTAAGGACCAATTAGCTATATCGGAAGGCTATGGGACTGCCAATGCGCCATAGCAAAGTGGCATATAGCTGGTGCCTTGACTATAAGCAGATAGGGAGACATTGCAAGGAGGGAAGAAGTATTAGAGAGTGGACCAAGGAGGAGCAAATGAGTTATCTTGATTGGAATAAGGCTAAGAATGAGCATATTAAGCATAATATAGGGAAAGAGATGGCACTGCAGCCTTTCTTAGGGCAGCGAGGTATATAGGGAATATGAAATGCTGCCAAGGAAGATCTTGAAGTATAAGAGAGATTCTACCAGACTGAGAACCCCCCCCCCCTATTAATATTTAAAGGAGCACTCACTATATTCAATTGCATACATCACGGCTGCTTCATTAAATAAAGAAGAGGATCTCTCACTTACACACTTTGGCGGGCTTACATAACATATCTTATTTGCACGACCGGTCGTGCGATATATCACGTGACTTATTTGCACGACCGGTCGTGCATGTATGGGGGGCCCAAGACCAAGTATGGATGACTACTAAGTGAGCTCAACTGTTAAATGGACAGTGGACAGTGGTCAGCGTTTTCTGACCAATCATGTTTGCCTCTAGCCGGCACAGTGACATCCTGTTGGTCCAGCACAGGCAGGTAGCCACTAAGTACTACTAGTTAATTGGCATTGCAGTACTTAGATCCCAGACTTCAGGTTCTATCTCATCCGCCAACAGCCTGGCCCGCCATTATGTCTTAGTAATGGGAACGCTCAGAGAGCAGCCTGCCAAAGGGGAGAAAGAAGACACCGACCCCACATATACTGGATTCAGTGCCCAGGAAGGGTTTAGTTTCCCCCCTACCGCAGGACCGCTAAAATAAGGTGAAGCCTTTCAGAGGTACAGTACTGTTAGGAGGTACCCACCCCTTCCTTACCTTAGCCACCTTACGGAGTACCAGGGGTAGGTACCAAATTACGTCAGGTGCTATCCTGTTCGTGGAAAATTTCGGTGCTGCATTCTCACTTTTTCGATCTCGCATCTATCTCAATTAGCACGATTCCCCTGCGCGGTATCTGATGCATGCCTCAGCACACCTGCTTAGCTCAAACAATACCTAAAACGCAGTACGAGTCCGGTTGACCTATCTCCCAATGGACAAACAGAAGCAACGACCCGATCGTCGCCGCGGTCGCAGACGAGGGCCTTCCCGAGTACCCACGAACGCCGATCAAGCCTCCTCAAGAATCGTCGCCCCTACGCGCTCTGCAGCAGCTCCGTCGCAGTTACAACATTCTCGGGAGTCTCCCCTCTCACATACTTCCCTTCCACCCTTGACGGAGCCCGTTCCTCCGGACACGCCACGATTTGCCGAACTCGCTGGATCGAACCTTGTCAACCCAACCATCGTCCAGACCATCACCGATGATCTCAAGTTCGACCATATGACGCCGGTCCAGGCTGCCACCCTTCATGAGCTTCTTCCTCCCAGCCGCAGCGACTGCCTCGTGCAGGCGAAGACCGGAACTGGCAAGACCATCGCCTTCCTGCTTCCCGCTTTGCAAACGATGCTTAGCCGCAGTAGAGGCCTCGACGCCGGCGTATCTCTTCTCGTCATCTCCCCGACCCGCGAATTGGCCATGCAGATTGCTACGGAGGCCACCAACTTGCTCCAGCGCCTGCCCGAGTATCGTGTTCGCGTCGCCATCGGTGGTACCAACAAAGATCGTGAAGAGAAGCAGATTCTCAGCGGTTGCGACATCCTTATTGCAACTCCCGGCCGACTTTTCGACCACATGTCCAACGAGGACATCATATACGCGTTTCGAAAGCTGGATACCCTCGTACTGGACGAGGCTGATCGGTTGCTTGACATGGGATTCATGAATGCGCTCAGGGATATCGTCAACCGCCTGCCAAACAAGAAGGAGACCAATAGACAGGGCATGTGCTTCTCGGCCACCATGGCTCCTCACGTCGAGAAAGCTGCCGGTCTCGTCTTGTCCCCCGGCTACAAGTTTATCTCGACCATCCCAGTGGGCGAGATTAACACACACCAACGTGTTCCCCAGCTTCTCGTCAAGGTACCCACGTTCGCTTCCGTAGCCCCGGCCATGGTAGGTTGCGTCCGCGAAGAGGCAACTCAGCACGAAGCTTTCAAATCTATCATCTTTGCGCCAACAGCCAACCTGGCTGACTTCTACGGGCACGTTCTCGCTACTATTCCTGGCCTACCTTTCGTTTCGATTCTTCATAGCAGAATCTCCCAGAATAAGCGTATTAAGATCACGAACGACTTCCGCGACTCCGGGACTGCTATCCTCGTTGCCACAGATGTCGTCGCGCGAGGCATGGATTTCCCCGGCGTCACGACTGTCTTTCAAGTGGGTATCCCTTCAGATAAACAGAGCTATATTCATCGTCTGGGTCGCACTGCTCGCGCTAGTGCTGAGGGCCGTGGAATCTTTATCGTCTGCGAAGCTGAGGAATGGTTCCCTAAGTGGACCTTGAAGGAAATTAACTTCCTTCCTTATGATGCCGACCTCACATCCTCTAAAGACGTTTTGGAAATTGCTATGAGAATGGAGGACAGCGATAAGGCAAGGATCTATCAAGCTTGGCTCGGTTACTACAACAACCACATGAAGAGTCTTAAGTGGGATAAGGAAGAGCTCGTGAGACAGGGCAATGTCTACGCGCGCGACGGGCTTGGATCGCCAGAGACTCCAGCCATCGCCAAAACCACGGCCGGAAAGATGGGCTTGAGGGGAACTAGGGGTTTGGTTGTTGTGCCTGATCCACCCAAACAAAAGCGCGGCCATGGCCAGGGTGGTAAGGGCCGAAATGGCAAAGTATGAGGGGGACTAGGTGCGAGATAGCTTGGTAGTTTTGCTTTTTATTGGTTGAGAACTGGACTTTGGTGACTCTTAACGATGTTGATGATACCCGATTTTCCATACTTTATAGACAGATAGACACACGCGATTGGACGAACGGATTAGTTTAATAAGCGCCAATATGCCTAATGAATGAAATCCTACTGGCTATACTCTGTTGGCATTGATAGTGACTTGATATGGCGGGTAAGTAGACATTTTGAGGTAGTCTTATATTGTGCTGTCATCGTTCACGATTTCGCAAACACATCTGCAAGTTCACTTGTAGCCTAGGATCTTCGCCTGCCCGAATAGGAATTAGCGGGGCGCATTGTCTGAAGAATAATAAATAGATCAAACCAAGGAGCTATTACGCCGATGACTCACTCGGCAGCAACTACGGTCTATTGTAATTTATTTCCCATATATAGAAATTCTTTATACTATTTCACGAACATTATAAAGTTCAATCTAAGAAACTACTCCTACAGCACTCGCAGAAATATTTCGTCGGGTTTCTAGCGAGCGACTGTTTCCAGGCATCGATACCTATATATTTATACGCGCGCTCGCCATAAAATATATTGCACCCTCAGTACTCACTTGAACATGAGTCGACCCAAAAGCCACATCACTATGGGCTACATGACCGACGACATTGTCGGGGCGTTTCAGTCAACTCGACTCCAATATATTCGTGCCGATGAGTCTGACGACCACTTCAAAGCGTTTGTCCCTCAAATCGTACAGGACCCAGTTATACACGCCCTAGCGGCACCAACAATGCTGCAGCCGAAGGGGAGGAAAGACTCTGATTCATACATTGAGTTTGTTGCGAATTCGTTGCTTGGCGTTGCAGTGTGTCTCCTGCCGGAAGAAAGCCAGAAATTCTACGGGGGAGCGGGTAGAAAAGTGAATCAGCAAGACCCTGACACGAGCGACAAGCCTGCAGTGAATCAGGAAAACGAAGAGCCAGAAAGCAGTCCTACAATCATCGGTGTTATGTGCTTGGGCTGGGGCGGCATATCCCCCGCCGTTGCACACCATCGCAATGCCCACATTGGCATCAGTCTCGCGAAACAGTACCAAAACAAAGGCTATGGCCGTGAGGCAATCAACTGGATGCTTGATTGGGCATTCAAGCACGCGGGGCTGCATTCTGTGTCCATTGGCGCGGCGTCGTATAACCCAAGAGGGATCCATCTATACCAAGACATAGGATTTGTGCTTGAGGGGCGCAAGAGAGAAACCATTTGGTTTAACCGTGGATGGCATGATGAATTGGAGTTTGGCATCACGGAGAAAGAGTGGGAGATCTTGAGGGGAATCACGCCGATGTGAAATTTGATAGTGGCCGTCAAATTATTACCCTAAGAAGTATATATTCAGAAAAGTTGAAAATCCTTTTCAAAATCGCTAAATACTTGAAAACACTTCAATGTGAGGTAGTGAGGATCTTTGATTATGAGAATAACGAGACGACCATTTAGTTAGTCAAAACTATGCCTGTCATACTGATTTTAAAGTCATAGAGATATGACAACAAAGAGCGTATAGAAAGTAAGAGGTAGAGGGAGTAGGGGAATAAAAACAAGCAAGTAATTCTTGCAAGAAACCTCCCAAGGCTTCAATACTTTTTCTAGTAGGCATAGACTTCTTCAACACCAAGAACAGATGGGAATTAACAAAGCTTCCTTTAAAGTGGTCCAAGTAACTGACCTGTTAGCATTAAGACTGTAGCAGTTTGTATTATCCTGTTACTGACCAACAAATTAGGCGAGCATCTCAAAATAGTTCTGATTCATCTGCGGGCAGTGCTTGACATAATTTAGTCCTAGCTTTCACGGGATCAGAATATCGTAACTTCAGCAACATTATTATTTTCGCCCCTAGAGTAAATTTTGCCCACAGCGCCGGCGTGGGTTAATTACCGCCAAAAGGTAGAATTCTACTTCGGATCTATTGATGACATAGCAACAGCCACTCGTGCACATTGATGGAGCGATACTAGGAACATACAAGCTCCTGGAACGAAGGCTGCACAGTTCATCAAGACAAAGGTAACGCACCACACCTGCGGCCGCTTCTGTGCACTTCGGCGTATTCGACCTGCCATGTGCCATGACTTAAGCCAGCACGCAAGCTTGCAGGCTCTCTTCGGGGGTGGGGGGGGGGGGGGTTTCTTTGACTGCAATGTCGAAGGTCAATTTTAATGCGCCGAATATGTCGTCAAAGTGTGGGTTTGAAATTCGTAGATTTTCGCCACACTATGCTTTCCGAGGGTATTGACGTTGGGTCAGTGGTACCAAGTATCTTGCCACCTTATGCAGCAGTAAGTCGACATACTCTAAGGGGTCAGGGGTTGAATCGCCATATAAGCTACATGATTCGGGAAAGCAATGTGATTGTGAGAAGCAGTACAGATATCTTTGATCGAAGCTAAGTGGGAAATGTATGTGGGAGAGGCAAAACGGCCACATTTCAGACTTTTAAATTGTTAATATTACCAGATTGGCTCCCTACCTTCAGTCAAAGCATCCAGAAAAAAAAAGTCACAACTCTCGTCTTTCATTTACTATAGTTACTCAGCTCATTCTTCCAATTTCTTCGTACCATCATGAGTTAAGATTGGCTCATCACGATCTAGATCATACATCTTATCTTCCTCCGCATCGTAGTGGCGGAACAGCCAGTAAAAGACAATGCCAGTCGCAAACGAAAAACATGCTACACCAGTGTACATCCAGACAAATTTGGGGTCGACTGCGACAGAAACTAGGGCCTCAGAAATGGCAGACCCAAACGCATTTGTAAAGAGGTAAAGACTCTGTACAAACGATTTCATCGTGGGTGGCGCCTTGGTGTAAGCATACTCGAGACCAGTAACAGAGATGAAGATCTCGGCAACACCAATAAAAATGTAGGCTGGCGCTTGGATAGCGATATGTATGTGGTTCGGGAGTGGGCTATCGCCATCTTTACCCGCGGGACATTCGCCTGGAGCGTCAAAACATGGCCCAGCGCGATATATGAGATGCTGAACAATTGCCGCATAAGCGAGACAAAGAGCCGCAAACCAGAACCCGATAGTGATTCGCATTATGGGACGGAGTTCAATTCCAGCCCTGCGAAGGATCGGGTAGAGGACTTGATCGAGCAGCGGGGTGAAAATAAGAATCGAAATGGGGTCGAAGTTTTGCATGAAATCGTTCGGCATGCCATGGCCTTCCATCTGACCTGCCTGGGTCACAAAGTTTGTCGAAAACTGGCCGTAACAAACCCAGAAAATGGGATCTAAATGAAGTACGTCATTAGTATTGTTGGTGGGGAAGATGAAGAAGGCAAGTGATCTCACAAAAAACGAAGACCTTGCAAGCTCGGAGGGCGCGTTTGAGCTCATCAACAAAGTGGTCGTTCCACGGAACCACCTTAGTCTTGCCGTTGGCTGAGCGCCACGAAGGTTTGGCTGCATCCAAGTTTCGAGCTGCTATCATCATTCCGATTGCTTTGAAAGCATCGGTGATGATGGAACCTTGTGGTGGGCGGACAACATAGGTTTTGCGGCGTAGCACAAGAACTAGGATACCAACATTAAACATGACGAAGCACATTAAGAAAGCCGTCCAGAACCCTTTGTACTTCTCCATAAAGGGCGTGGCAATCAGCGACAGCGCACCAACGTTGATGCACCAGTAGAAGATCATGTAAATGCGCTGGTACGTGATGGCAGGGTCAATAACGACGCGCTCGCCGCTCTTCTCGATCTTGATCGCCATTCTTCGACGTTGATACTGGTCGGCAATGAGGGGAGCAATATTGGACTTGATTCCACCGGTGCCAAAACCAATGACGATGATGGCAATAATGTATCCAGCCTTTCCAGCACCATGATCCAGGGCTACTGGTAGCGAGGTGGTCCATAAAATGATCAAGCCGACCCAGTAGAAACCGCAGAACACCAAGATAGTTTTGTACTTTCCAAGATATTGATCAGCGATAATTGCGCCAAGAATCGGTGTGACTGTGCATCCAAAGTTAGCTCTCCTTCTCCTGAGTGATTCATGACAATATTACCATAACAAAACCACTGGAAGAATAGATTCAGACCAGTTGCTGCCTGATGTCCCATTCCCAAGCCTTTAGCACCATCCGCCCCATTGGGGCTGTTGTTGATATAGTTTTGGAATAGGCCCTGGGCACCATAGTAGGCGAACCTTTCTGTGAGCTCAACAATGGCGATGAGGAATGCTGAAGCAGGCAGGTTTTCCCCCACACGACGCAGCGTTCTTCTCTCGTGCTCATTCGGTTCCTCTCCCTCTGCAGTCTCTCCAACTTCCACATCAGATTTCTCCAAGGGGTCGATCTTCTTCTCGATGTCGGCCGGCGCAATGTAACCGCCAGTGAGATCGGTCCCTTTGTTTGGCACGAGTTCCTGGTGAAGCCTGAGTGGGGTAGAGTTAGCCTTGCCTATCTGGTTCAATTAAAAGGTTGGTCACATACTCGGCTGCCGTATCCTCGTGGTTTGTTGCCATATCGACGTGGCGTTGATGTCCCGTGTAATGGAACACTAGGAAGGGTTGGATAATACAAGAGGAAGTAAGAGTGAGAATCGATACAAACGGTGGAGTTCGAGACGAATGTCGCAGTCGTCACTATATAACGATCAAGACCATTCTTATGGCATTCAATCAGGTGTCCCATTGGACGTATTGCCCGAACTGGAAAACACCCGATAGTCCATCAGGGACCTTTTGTCAAGAAAGCTTTTGTTAAAACAGGAAGCTGGATAAAGGTGCCACCTCTTACACTTTTCTCGGTGATAACGTCGCGAGCCGGCCAAATTCGCAAACGATTGGTCAAGACGGCACCAGATCTTCTAGAATTCTACCAGAACATCACCCTACCAGCCCGGCTAGACTGTGCCGAGGGCCCGAGCACGATGGTCACGTCTCGTACCACTAATCGTAGTATGTCACCAGTGTGCAGTGCATGGCTTCGGATGCACCCACTTGTACCCCACAAGTGCTTGTCAGGGACGTAAGGGCCGATGGGAATAAGCCCAACGTGGAGTGGCAATCTCTCGCGTGGTGTTACTGATAATGCCACCGCGTACCTGTTAACAGGGAACTTCACCTTCACGAGTATCGGGAATACCTACCACACTAGCGAGCTGGTGCTATGCCATTTCTATCCTACGAATGCCGATCTGTAACGTTAACTGTCGGATCATTGTCTCCTTATCACGTTCAATGAGAACTCCCATAGTCGCAAATGAACATTTCAGAACAAAAGTCCAGAATCTAGGCGACCTTCCTAATTCTGCTGATCGGCAATCGTACAGGTCGCGTCGTCAATAGTGACCGCAAATTTTCTAGGAATTGAACCAAAAGCCAGGTATGTGGCGATGAAGTAATGTGGCAATGTAGCTGTCATTGAGTCACTAAGGGCCTTAAGTTTTTTTCATTTCGGGACAAGCTGGAATCTCGAAGACTCAGATCGCGGGCTTGTTGATGTAAATATTTGAGCACCTTGAAAGCCCACTGAAGCGAACTACGTCACGATCCTGATCTCCTCAGGGCCTCACCCACAGTCTTTGACTGACCCGCACCTCCTTGTTGAGTCCCATAAATAGTACCCAGAGAATGAAACGGAGGTTGAAGCTGAACTAAGCCTAGATTAGCTAGTCATCATATCAAACGGCACTTTCGGCATCCCATGGATGCCACACTGATCGATTTTTCGTCTTTCGAAGCTGCTGACAAGAGGCTGCTCAGGTTTATTGCGTTGCCCTTAGGGCATCGTATCAAGTGGTCCCACTGAAAGTCATCAGGTAGATGGTCTCGAATTGCGTTGTGCTCGTTTCTAATCAACGTCCCACACAGCATTCCAGAAACGAACCATTAATCCCGCAAACGCTCGTGGCGACAGGGGAAAGTTGTTGAATGCCGCTTGGGGACGGATCTCTCGGGTCAAATGACAGGGTACCCCGAACACGACTACTGTACAGAGTACCAGCATCCAATATTGTAAACTCCGAGTAATGAACCAGGTTACCAGGGTAAGATGTCTCCATGGCCGTCGACAACCGTCCTGACCCGCCACCCTCTCAACAGTAGCCGTATTAGCTAGCATTTTTGTAGATCGCGATTAGGAAGACTATAATGCCGCTATAGGTGCTAGCGGACTAAGACGATGGGGGCGGTACCAGTAGGGCTCTGCGATACCAGGTGTCGATATACAGGCTTCGGCGACGCCCGATGTCTGTGTTCAAGCTGTCGTCAAACATTGGTGACAATTTTAGCCTCACTACGAAGGCCAGTAAGACTATGCTTCCTCTTGTGCTTTGATCCACCTTTGTTGTGAAGTAACTAAGATTGGAGATTTGGGTAGAGTCGCATCACGAGCCAAAAGTACAGTTCGGGCAGCCCGAAGATCTTGAAGTAGAAGATCTTAGTTAGTCAAATTGTTCAACAATCTTGCTTTCAGAGTTGTAAGACGTCGTGCTTGGCGAGCCTGTCATGGAGATCTGGCCCGAGGTATTTGGAGATGCATGCCGGTTTGTCTACCCTGTCTAGTGTGAAGGTTCGAGTCTCGGTTTCATGAAAGATCTATGATGAAAGCTCAGTCAGAGGCTGTGTGCTGAGATTAAACCACTTAGCTCACCGGTTTAGCTTTGATGGTATCACACTCTAGGGATGTTTAAGGAATGACTTCCTTTCAACTATTGGTCTGGCAAAGGGAAGATGTCAATGAGTTGTTGCATTTCGACGCTCTATGTAAGTTTCTCCAGAGATTATGTCCTACTCCTTGAGCAAGATAGTGCATTTTGGAAATGCTGGGGGAAAAACTAGGTGAGAAGTTTATCAACTGCGGTGGATGGCATCGTTTGTAACTTGATAAGATCCCACCTGCATCTCGAGCTTGTCTGACTAACTCTCCTCAGATGTTCACTTCTGAAATCATGGACGAAAATCGAATTTCTTCCCTTCGCGTATAAAGGTCCAATCTTGTCTTGATGTATTCGTTCTCAGGCAGACATTAAAATCTATCTGTCCGAAAAAAGTTGATCTTGGCCCATCCTTTATAATGAAATGGGATTTTACGATGCGTTGCCATGCCAGTGATTTCTAACCCCGATATTCCTTCATCAGACGTTTAAGAGTAGCATGGTGAGGTATCTATGTGTAATTAAAGGAGCCGTCTAAGGGCTGTTCGACTGAGAGCTATTCAAAGGATTACAATAATCGATAATTATTAACTGCAAAGTACTAGAGCAACTAGGGTTATATTGGTTTTACTAGTTTCGAGCTGCGTCTCTCTAAGCATTTTCTTCCCGCGTGATGTACTTGCTTAAGGTTATATCTGTATGTTTCAAAAGCAATAGGTTATTCAATTGATGTCGTTGAAAATGCCTGCAGCATAGAGACTAAGTCGGTCCCCTTGAATCTGAATCACATAGATGGGTCAATCCTTTCCGAGCAAAAGGGCCAGGTGGTGTCGCACACTTTCAGCTCTTCGCCAAATTCATTGCTGGATTTCAGATATGGAAACTAACGAAGAGAGAGGCTTAATCATTTCCACCATCGTTCGAAGTTCAATACTCCACATTGAAGTAATCGCATGGATGAGGTCTTACTTCGCTGAGATGGACCGTTCGCTAGCTGAAAGCCTGGGCTGTGTGGCCAATGATTTTGAATGAAGCTCAATCTTAATTGAAAGCCCCTTTTATTAGCCCATGGTTTCATCAACCCCGTCTGGAGCCATTTATCAACCAGCCATCTTATATGCGTCAGGTCCTTAATTCAGCTTCAAAATGCCAGGGACAGCAGCAACGACTGCGACGGAAGATTGATCTGCGGCCAGCTCCATGAATAGGACATCGGGGGTCTGGTGCCAGCTGTGCCTGGCCGGTCATCCTCTGAACTACAACAGACGATGTCTCGGGCTGTGGGCTCGAAATGGTCATTGAGCCCATTCTCTCTTGTAGTTTATTGGCATCAATTTGCGTTCTAGCGATAGGTACTGGGGCGACCGAGACTTGAGCTGGGGTGTTGTTCATGCTATATGTGCTAATATCGTAGTGTAGGGTCAGTAAAAGCCCGATTTCGAGATTATCATGTGAATTACCTTGCAAGGGTCGAAGAATCAGAGTACTCCGAGTAGGTATTGGCCCAAGCATTCGGTGTGATTGCTATGTTTGACTCCAATTCCACAGCCTCATTGGTCTCAATGTCCTGCCAGAATCCACACTCTTTGGCCGCGCATGCATACCACTGGCTCCGGGCCAGCCCATTGCTTCGGTCCTGGCGACTAGGCCATCCACATCGGCATTGGGGATTACTATCTTCAATGCCTCGGTTATCGTCCCATGTTATGAAGTTCGACTTATGACCTGCACTACAGGAGTAGAAAGGCCGCCCGGCGTTTCCATTGCGATTTGAGGGCTTGACAGCACGCCGAGTGGATATTTTATTGCAGGACTGACAGACCGGAGGAGCAGAAAGGGGAAACCTGACGGCCATCTTGAGACTGTACCCGGCTTTTATCTCAAAGGGGGCAGGCTAAGTGCTCGTGAATGAGGCTGTGAGAGGTTTCAGCTTATTGCTTGGGAGGAGGGGCACAAAATATGTAAATGGGGTCTCTTGAATTGCATATTTGCGACGCAAGTCCGAGAGTGTCCATCGGTCTAGCGTTATAAATAGTTACACGCGATACTAAAATAGAAGCAGTGCCTCACCATTCTCATACCAAAAAAGGTGAAATGCTGCCTTGAACAGTACAGGTCATGGCTCAACTCCCAGCAATTGACATCCTTGTCGCAATGTGAGGGACGTGTGTGCGACCAGGGAATCGGTCGTCTTACCCAATGATACGAAAGCTTCTTGCGCCGCAGTCTGGGCAGTTAACTTTTCTCAAGTCCTGGTTGACCTGGTTGACGCTTTGCGGTCGGCGCGTAACAATAAAATCTGATTGGCGAAATGAGCAGAAAAAAATAGAAATCCCGCTGTCGCATTATTAAGTTAGTCGCTTAGTTGGAGGGATTTAGCCGCTGTGGCTTCAGTTCTTGAGTAAATCCGCCACTATCTTCCTTTATCTTCCACTATAAGTGGCGGGAGTTTTCTTATCCCTGTAAGAAATGAGCAGTGCGCGGGGACAAGCGGCCGGAGAAAATAGAGGGTTCATCTTCTAGCAGAATACTATGAAGGATTGAGGGCAAGTGCGCAGTTTATTTGGAGTCGCCCCTGCAAGCCGCCAGTGAAGTCTGTCAGAGCTTGAATATTTCGAAACAAGGTATAATTCTACATAATTCTAGGTCAGGAGCCTAAGAGAGGTGGTAACCCCTCTTGGCGTCGAACGAATGTTAGACGAGATACTGTTTACTACATGTTTGTCTTTAAAGCTCTGGATAGTGTATGACCATATCGATTACTGTCAGTAAAGACTTAGTAATGCGATAGGGAAAATGCTATCATTAGTAGCTGACATCATGGCTTATTTCTTCCAGGCATGTATTTATTATGGAGTCCCTACGGGGTATGCATCCCACAAGCCCTTCGACCGGAAACGCAGTAACTAGAGATACTGACCTTATGAGCTTGTCTGGTGACGCTGGTAGAATATATTTCGAGATTGCGAGAACAAGCCAGATGAAGCTGTTACGGAAGGTTGGCCACGATCATTCGCGAGAAGAGAGAAATATGTGCCAATAGAGGAAGAGTCTTAAGGGTGAATAGGTACCTGATATGAGCCATGATGCGCTTGTTACTAATTCCGTTTTGGTAACTTGCCAAGGGCTTCAAACGCAGCCAATGCATGGCGAACGAGATGAAGGCAGAGAATTTGTGGCTTTGTAGGAAGCATATGGAGTCAAAAGGATATCGATTCAGTGCACTAACCTTTGTTAGAGACGCAGAGCTAATATTCCCTCTACTTGAAGAGGGCGTGAATAAGTATTTTGTTCACTACTATACTGAATGAGCGTAGATTCCTAAGTATATTTAGTCAGCGAGGTGGTATTTCTGCAGCTGGGCTTACATTGTCGCTATTGGAATTCTGACCTGAGCGGAATAAATCTTCGCTACCTAAAGTGGAGAGACGACACACATGACTCGCAATGTTCCTCTAATGTACCTAATGCTACCCCTTGGCAGAGAGAAACAAACGCCATTGAATTCTGATTGAAAAAAATAAAATAACTGAATGTTGTTTTTCTCTTGGATTCTGCCGGGTTCTAAATAGTTTCATGGAATTAGCTGTATCAATTGTACATGCTTAACGCTGTAAACGCTACAGCCCAAAATATCCTGCTGTATGGTCTATCTCTGCGATATTTCTTGGCCATGGTATCTTAGGAGAGGGGTTTCATTTCTACTCCCAATCAACCTGCTTGATGTATGATATCGGTTACTCAGGGGACCTTACAGCACCTTCTATCGCCAACAAGCTTCCAACATCTCTTCGGTAGGAACAGAACAATTAGATTAGCCCAAAAAAAAAAAAGCCTAAAATGACTAGGAATCCCATGATATGATCACAATGCAAGTACTTTCCGATCAGAATATTGGTAATGGACGTAACAGTTTGGCCTAAGAGACTCTATAGTCGTGAGAGCCATTTACGGACCCCTTGCTTCGGTCGTGACCAAAATACCAACCAGCGCAGTGGCAAGGGTTATTGTGCTGCTGAATCCCGCGCTTTGAACGCTCCCTAAGACTACCATGGCGACACGGTATAGTTCTTCGGTTAACCCAATCCGAGCGAGGCTGGAAATAGCATGGATGGCGAAACAGGCCATGTGACAGGTTGCCGACCAACGTGGTCGCTGAATCCTGCCGCAGTCCTCGGCGCTGCGCCTGGATGTAGTATAAAGGTCATGGAGGTGAGGCTGAACTGCGCCTCAATGTACTCATGGGTACTCCTCCATTCTTCGCGAAAATTCCGAGTGCTGGGAAGTGATGAGTTCCAAACGGGAAATCACGCGTGCTGAGGATTACGGCAGAGGTGATTGCATCTTAATCAACCTCGGAGCACTCCCAATACCGATCTGTAGAACTAATTTTAGGCGGTTTAAGCACAATTGGCTGCTCTTTTGGAGATATTACCTACTAGCCCGTTGTAAGCGTTGCTGTCGGTACCGCCATGCGAGAACTCTCAGCCTCTCCTGAGTGAACTACCGGGTCATCCATCTGGCATCTTCTCTGCCACTGTTCTTATCATGATGGCTGGAAATCTCCTCTAGAATTAGTTTACGACAATTTCTGCACATCCAGTCCAGGATATTTGTCGTGGATGAAATCCAAGACCTGGACTGCGACCGCGACCGTACAGCCGGCCTTCTTGGCTCCGAGGTCGGTCCGGTTCGGGTATGCCTGCTTAGCACAATATTCTGCTTTAGCCGTGTAGAATATCTGTGCAATCAATTCCAAAAGAAGGTGAAAACCTTTGTACCCCTGGATAACCTGGCAGCTCAGATCACGTTCTTGAGTCTTGACTGGGCAGCTGACGACCCTTGCTATGAGTCACAACTTATGCCTGTATGGTATTAGACTCTGCCAGTTCAAATAGTAGCCAAGTGCTTAGCACTGAATCATCCCGCAATGGCTGATCCGACAGTCCTGCAGGTATAGGCAGCATCTTGTAAATCGATCTTGACTGTTCGGCCTCCCCCGCTGGATGCAGAAACGTCAGACAGCAGCTGGAGATGGAAACATCTCTCTCAAGAAAATTTCCGTAATTCCCCATTGTAAACTGGATCTGTACCCCGGACTAGCCAGTGGTTTGCGAGGGCATGATCCCAATACCCCGGATATTTTGGACCATGTTAATAAGCGAAATAGGAATGGAGAGGTGTGGCTGTGCGTTAACTAAGAAGCCGCTTAAAGTGTCGATCGGATTTCCAAGACACACATTGTGTCGTGGGGTACGTGATTTCACTGATAGGAGCATAGAAACGTTGACTGAAAGAGCCTTGTTTTTCAAATTGGTCTATGTATGCGGCCCTTTGGTCTTGGGCGACCTATAGGTATATATATAGGTATGCAAATAGAGCTTATATA
Organism: Nectriaceae sp. PG4201; assembly: GCA_023628695.1. Taxonomy (NCBI): domain Eukaryota; kingdom Fungi; phylum Ascomycota; class Sordariomycetes; order Hypocreales; family Nectriaceae; species Nectriaceae sp. PG4201. Next base: position 16,514 of record JAMAKE010000279.1, read on the forward strand.
ATACTATATATATAGGTATATAAATATAGCTTATATATTATATAATATTTAATATATATTATAAGCATGCAACTTACTTAAGTATATAGCTTAAAAATCCCTTAACTCTTTTCCTTTTTATTTATTTATTATTATTAATATACTATAGATCTCTAAAGATAAATAGAGCTTTTAAACTATATAGATAAAGGAAAAACTATACTAAAGCTAGGAGAAAACCTTTATCCTTTTATAGTAAGCCTAAAGCGAGCTTTATATGCTAGCGTAGTAAGTTTATATAAATAGTTTTAATAGAATAACTATTAAAAAGTGCCCTTATGCCCTAGAGAGAGCTAGGAAGGCAGCTTAGAAGTATAAAGGTTAATAGATAGTTAATAGATAGTTAATATATAGGTAAGATAAGGAGGTATTAATATATATATATAGCTTGTCTATATAGCTTATAATATAAGTCCTATAGTAAGCTTTAGTTTAAGAGGCTAGCTAGAGAGCTATTTTATTATTATTATTATAATAGTAAGGCAAGGCAAGGCAAGGTAGGTCTTTAGTTTAAGAGCAATATAGCATTAGTTTAAGGCTATTTAGCTTATTATAGCAAGTACCTATTAATAATAATAATAATAATAGCTATTGGAGGAAGCTATTATAAATAGCTATTAAGGCTATTAATAGCTATAATTATTATAATAATATATTATAATTATAAATAAAAGCCTTATTAATAGCTTATTATTTTTCTCTTTTGTTTCTTTTTCTTATAATAATTATAAAGTAAGCTAGGCCCTTATCCTAAGGATATTTATAATCTTAATTATAGTTTATATTATTAATAATATAATCTTCTCTCTTTTTTAATATAATAATAATAATAATAATAATAATAATAATA
>JAMAKE010000280.1:0-17168 GCA_023628695.1 Nectriaceae sp. PG4201
TTCGGGGCCGTTTGGCCCACTATAGCGGGCACCTGTCGGTGACGGTGATAGTGACGGCTGTTGGAGGAAGCTATCGCAAACAGCTTATTAAGGTTATTTATATTTCTATCTAAGAGAGTAAGAGAGCTAAATGCAATTAATTAATAAATAAATATTAAATAAGAAGCCTAAGAAGCAAAGCAAAGGCTAGGGGCTTGCAATATTTACTTATAGAGCATAAGTATTGCTATGCTTAAAACATTGCTCGCAGTAGGCTAATAAAGCATTAAAGAAAAGATAGGCAATTAAGGCCCTATCAATAGGTTTTCCCTTTATAATAGTCAAGGCCTTAAGAGCAGTTAAGTCTTAATTATTAGCAGTTTAAAAATAGTATATATATTAAAGTCCTAGCGCAAGAAAGGCATAGACTTAAGTAAATCGCTAGGTGTCAAGGGCGCACGCCTAGAATGGTCACGTGGCGAGCTACTGGCAAGGTCGCGGCTATAAGAAGGATGTCCTTTATAGATTTTAAGAAGAACAGAGATTAATACAGTCAATTCAAGACCCTAACTATGGCCTTCCTACTATCTAGCAATGAAGTCCCTACAATCCACCACCTATCTATCTCCTCACTCTCCTCTAGTCGCTCATACATCTAATAGGTTAATCTCTCTTCCTATTAAGGGCAAGAAGACCATTAAGATATAAGATGGTTTCTAACCCGACCTTCAATACGCCCAAGAGCGGCCAGATACCTAGCAGCATATTAGCAGATAACAAGTCAAGAACTCTCCGATAGACTCAATTTCAGGCCATTAACCCCTCAGAATATTAAGAACTTATAGAAGAATAACTAGATGAACGCATTAAGGTGGCAGCCCATGCGCAGCGACTGCGAAGGAAGAGAGAAGTGCTCTTGGCTTTAGAGAAGGGGGAGGCCCCTTCTTATACCCCAACAGATCTAGCCCTCTAGGGCTCCCCGCATAACTACCCCAAGGACAAGGCTCCAGCGAAGAGACCGCGCATTGAATCCTGGGGCAAGGTCTAGCTAAATACCCCGAAATACCGAGGCAAGAGCTAGCAAGAGCTCCAATCCTTCCTAATTGACCTAGAGGCCCATTTTATTGCCTAGAAAGAGGCCTTTGAGATAGAGAGCCAATGAGTTCTCTATGCAGGCACCTGCTTAGAAGCCGATATAAAATGGCAGTGGACTAACTATATATAAGTGGACTGTCAAGGAGACCTCGAATCGATCTCCTAAGAATAGCTCAAGAGGTAGTTAATAACTAGGATTAATAATAGGCCTACCTATTGCCTCGAAGTAACTATGAAGCTATCTTGCCTCTAATAGCGCCTTAACTAGCGGTTTAAATAGTTTTTAAATTACTATGAGAGCATCAAGAGCGAATTGCTAGAGAGGCTGCTAAATACCTATTGCATTTGCAACCTTATCTAAAAACTAATAATATCATTATATAAGCAAATAATCAACTATAGGCTACCTACTATATAGCAAGAACTTATTAGCATTAGCATCATAGTAGAAACCTTAATTAATTAAGATTAACCTCTTGAGCTTAGTGCAATGAGGGGTAATTGAGCTCCTTATCTAGATATTACTTATAGCGACCCTCTAAGAAGCTCACTATTAACCAATAGCCCTTTTATAGCTCCCCTAGAAAAAACTAATGAGGCCTCTTATCGCAAGCCTACCTATTATAAATATAATATCATGGGTTATATTTCTATAGTTTATATGACCCTTGATTGCATTATCTATAGCAATAGCTAATATACTATGAATATGCATAGCACTCATGGCTTTAGCATTAATACTAAGCCAATCAAAGCATAGGTAACCTAAGCCTAGGATAGCGACGGCCCCCTAGACGCCCCAATGAGAAGAGCAGCGAAGCTGCGTCTAAGTAGCCAATAGGTCTCTATGAAGGCCCTGTTTGACCCTAGAAGTGATATACATTTAATCTCCCCTTGAGTCTATAGAGATATCATTATATTGACACTGCCCCCTCCTAGAATAGGTTCTGCCTTTATTGGTCTAGGCAGGAAAGTATATAGGGAAACTTTATAGGTCTTTTAATTAAGGGACAATTGGGGAGTAGAGAGGAGGCAGCTCCTATGCTATATAATAGCAGATATTATAGAGGATATGCTCTTGGGCTATCCTTGGTTTTGCTAAGTTGACCCTTATATCTCATAGAAGAGAGATCAATAGAACTACCCATTGGAGGCAGCTTACCTTGAATTAGCCATGACTAAGAAGGCTATTAAAAAAGCTAAAGCGGAAGCTAAGGCAGCTATTTTACTTATATAGGCAGACCCTATAAAGACCTAGCAAGACCATGGAGTAGACAAAGAGACATCGCTGCCCCTAAAATACTAAGACTTTAAAGATATATTCTCTATTGCTAATGCCGCTAAGTTACCCCCTATTCAAGGCCCTTGTCATGCTATTGAGATAATAGAAAATGCCAAGTCTAAGCTATGGGGACCTATCTACTCCTTAGTAGCTAAAGAACTAGAGGTTCTTAGAGACTATATCGATATAGCCCTGGCCCATGGATAGATTTAGCGATCCATTAGCCCTGCAAGCGCCCCGGTGTTATTTATACCTAAGAAAAACAGCAAGTTGCAACTATGCATCGACTACTGCGCATTAAACTAAGTAACCCGCAAGAATAAAGCCCCGCTGCCCCTAATTCATAAAATCTTAAATCAATTACAAGGGGCATCCATTTATACCAAGCTAGACCTTAAGGATGCATACCATTAAATATATATCCGCAAGGGCAATGAGTAGAAGACAGCCTTTCGCTACTAATATAAACACTTCAAATATACTATTATGCCTTTCAAGCTTATTAATGCCCTAGCTACTTTTTAGGAATATATTAATAGTGCCCTATATGACTTAGTGGATGAGATCTATATTATATACCTAGACAATATCTTAATATTCAGCAAAGACTACGCGGCTTATACGCAGCATATTCGCTAAGTATTAGCAAAGCTGCGAGAATATAGCCTTTATACCAATGCCGCTAAGTGCGAATTCTAAGTGGATTCTATAGGTTTCCTTGGGTTTATTGTTAGTCTTGATAGTATTTATATAGAACTAGACTGCATCGAAGTAGTAGTGGGATAGCCAGTACCTCGTAGCATGCAAGAGGTGCAAGCATTCCTAGGCTTCATTGGTTTCTACTGAAGGTTCATATATAGCTATAGCAAGATATATTGCCCATTAACCGATATCACTCGCAGTAGCGCTAAAGGGAGTATCTTATTATCTCCCTATGCTCTTAAAGCATTTAAAGAGCTAAAGGAGGCCTTCATTAAGGCCCCTATCTTAGCTCACTTTGACCTATAGGCAAGACTAAGAGTTGAGACTAACGCCTTGAACTTTGCTATCAACGCAATATTATTGCAATTGCAAGGAGGTCATTAGCACCCTATAGCATACCTATCGCAAAAGTTATTTAAGTCTAAACTATAATATATTACCCTAGACATAGAAATGCTTACAATTATAAAGGCATTCTATATATAGAGGCATTATCTAATATATACTAAGTCATAGGTAATAATAATTACTAACTATTTAAACTATAGCTACTTAGCAAGGAAGACTAAGTTATCTCATTAATAAGCTGCTGCCTTAGATAAGCTAGCCCCTTTTGACTTTAGCATTAAGTATTGCCTAGGCAAGGCTAATGCTATAGACAGCCTATCTAAAAGAGCTAATTTTAAGAATAGCGCGCAAGAATAAGAGGCCTATATCTATAGCCTACTAGCATTCCTATAGCAATTTAAAAAGGAAGACTTAGCTAGTTTGACTAGCCAATATATAAGGGCAGAAGCATATAAGAAGTGCTTTGACCTAAAGTTTAGCCTTAGGCAAGGAGTAGCAGCTAAGTTTGCCTCTATTAATTCCCTTTAAGTGCGCAGAGTCTACGCTATATATTCGCAGTATTAGAAGCAAAGTGGTCCTGCTAGGTAGGGTCCCGGGCTATAAGCAACCTGCCGCTGCGAGGCTCTTAACTTGCAACCAGGAGTTAACCCCCTTGCTAGGAGGGTTCTAACTGCAATTGAGTAAGTGGCCCGCCTTCGGCATGCAACCTTAAGAGAGCCTGCTAAGAGCCAATGGCCTACTCAAAGGGGCACTGCTGCAATATTACCGGAGTTATCTATGCCCTTAAGCGCAGCACTATTAGAAGGTCAAAGGGGGGATGCCTCTGTAAATGCAATAATATAGCAATTAAGAGGCAATGGCCTTAGTAATAGACAAGGAAATAGTAATTAGTCTATAGGAGAAGATAGACTATTGAGATTTAAGGGGAAGGTATAGGTGCCTTTAAGGATAAGGATTGAGATCTTATTACTTATATATAATAATATTACTATAGGGCATTAAGGAGTTAATAAAACCTTAAAAAGGTTAAAGCTATTATATTATTAAAAGGGTATAAAGAACTAAGTTAAGAGATATATCTTAACTTATACTATTTGCTAAAGAATAAAGGCAAGGATATATTGACCTTATAGGTTATTAGCTCCTTTACCCCTACTTACTTGCCCTTAGCAAGAAATTACTATGGACTTTATTATTAACTTATTAAAAATAAAAGGCTTTTATAAAAAGAAGTATAATGCTATATTAATTATAATGGACTATTATATAAAGTATGCACTATATATAGCAATAAAAAAGAGACTTAATAATAAAGGCTTAGTAGACCTATTCTTATAATATATCTTCTAGCACTTTAAGATACCTAAAGGCATTATAACTAATTAAGCATAAGTATTTGCATTTAAGTTCTAGCAGACCTTTTGCTACTTATTAGCATATAAGTAGCGACTTAATATTGCATTTCATCCTTAGATAGATAGCTAAATAGAGAGGCAGAACTAAGCTATAGAGCATTACCTATAAGCCTTTTGCAATAAGTCTTAATTAAATTAAGTAATAAGGCTGCCTTTAGTATAATTCATATATAATATAGCCTTGCATTTAAGTACCAAGGAATCCCTAGCAATATTACTATAGGGTTTTTACCCATTAGCTTTAGCATAAAACGAAGCATCACTAAATAATAAAAGCAAAACTATTACTAAATAAGTAAAAGGATTATAAGACCTAAGGGTAGAAGTAAAATAGCTACTAATTAAAAGCCAAGCCGCATATAAGAAGTAATATAATAAGAAAAGACTTAAGCAATATTTCAAAGTCAAGGACTAAGTAATGATATTAACTAAAAATCTAAGGATATAGCAACCTACCTAGAAATTCGCAGATAAATAGATAGGGCCTTACTAAATAACTCGCTATATAGGAACTAGCGGACTAGCATATAAAATAAGGCTTCTTAGTTTAATAAGAATGCATAATATATTCAATATAATTAACCTTGAACTATATATCAGCTGCGAACTAATAGTAGAAGAGCCAATAGATCACCTGCTCTTTAAAGAAGAAACTTTCAAAGTCAAGGAAATACTTAACTATAAGGGACTAAAATTAAGAAGATAATACCTTATAAAATGGATAGGCTATAATAAAGATTATAACTCATAGGTACCCTAAAGAGACTTTATAGATAAGGAGATAATAAAGGAGTATAAAGAGAAACTTAAGAGGTAGAATTAATAGTATCTACCTAAAAATAAAGTCTAGCTAGGAAATATCAATAAAGGCATAGAGTGGGCAAAGCGAAATCTTAGCTAAGGAGCCTAAGATCTAAATAAGGAAATCCTAGTAAATATAATACTATAAATTGAAATAATATAAGAGATTAGCAAATTAGCAGGGAGGGAGAAGGGGGAAAGGGGCACCTATAGCCCAAAGTATAATATTTATTTATAAACTATAGAAACCCCTTTTCCATGACTTAAAAGCAGCCTAGCAGCAACCAACTTAAGAGTTAGCATTAAGTTAGCTATAATTACTCCTTATCCCTATCTAGACCTTTAGAAAGTTTAGCTAGATAAGCACATTTAAGAACGTCCTACTTAACTATCTACTATAGGTTAGCTAGGGGGTCACTAAGAGTTATCAAGGAGTTACCTTATAGGCTGACTTATAAGCCTTGCAAAGGAAGTGCAAGGAGTTAGCAATATCTAGACCGAGCTATAGCTAGAAAATTTCGCAGCTAGCACTGCGCATACTTAGCAAGGGAGCAGCGAGGATAAAGAGAGATGCCTATAACTTTAGCTTCGCAGGGGACGCTCTAATAGCCATATTATTAAGCGCCTTCTTAGTAGGACCCTTGAGCTTCTCAAGGGTATCCTATCAATAGGTTAATAAGGAGGTAGCTAAGACCTAGAAGCAACCTATATTATTACCTTAGGCAAATGCTACTATGACTATATAGCTAAGAGCAATATATTTAGCGGGGAGGGCCTTATAAGCCTTATTCCTATTTATATAATAGGAGCACTTATTAGATGCATCTACTACCCTAGGAGTTAACTATAAATTAATAGGGAGAGGATAGGTTATCTTACTATTAATATTAAAGTAATTATTACTATTATATTAATAGAAGGCTCGAAGGCAGCAACAACATAGGATTTCGCGACTACCCCCCTATTAATATGCCGCTCCCTAGCAAGGGAGGAGCCATAAGGCAGCTAAGTACTCATAGGTCACTATCTCCAACTTTAGTCTTGGCCTTCTTTCAAGGCAAAAGGGCTCTATCTTTTCCAGGCCTTCGACACCAATTAGCTACTAAGTCACCGCAGGCTCCCTAGGACATACTTATATAGTAGTAGCGAGGGCAGATAAGATAGATAGATGAATAGGGAGGCTATATCGAGTAAGCAGGGGGTTATTAGCAGGTTCGCAGAAGGCACTTATGCGCGCAGCGAGGTAATAATGAAGGAAGAAGGAAGAAGAAGAAAACAAGGGCCAGTTTAAGGTCCGAGATATATGCTGTGAGGCCCTATAGTGAATTATCGGGGGCCTATTAAAAGGCAGTGGAGGTTCTAAACGCAGCATAATATGAGAAGAAAGTAAGAAAATTCTAAGATGCATACTTTGTTAATTGTTATCAATTGGTTACCTATTGCTTAGCTATATAGTCATGGATAACCTGCACCAGGAGGTGCTTAGCAAGGGGGGATAGCCTATCAAGGGCGCATGCTTAGAATAGTTATATAGCAAGCTATTAGCAAGGTCGCGGCTATAAGAAGGATGTCCTTTATAGATTTTAAGAAGAATAGAGATTAATATAGTCAATTTAGGACCTTAATTATAGCCTTCCTACTATTTAGCAGTGAAGTCCCTATAATCCACTACCTATCTATCTCCTTACTCTCCTCTAGTCGCTTATATGTCTAACACTAGGTCTTCTTCTTATCTTAGGCAGCCTTCTTAATAGCCTTTGACTAAGTAGTTTAAGCTTTTAAAGGCATCTTAGCAAGGATAGCGAAATAAGAGAGAAATATTAGCTAATTCTTAATAAGAGGGTAAAGATAAGTAAAGGAAAATATAATAAAGAGTTAATAAATTTTAATATAAATAAAATATTAATAATAAAGTTTAAAAATATAATAAAGTTAAGGAAAAGAAAATAATAATAATAAGCTAGCAAGATATAACTTAAATAAGGCTAAAAATAAAAGGTAATATAATTAATATTATAAGGTATTGCTATAGCTTAAAGTCTAAAAATTAAAATATTAATAATGCTAACTAAATAGTAAAGATATAGAGACCTCTAAAGCTAATAAGACTTATTAAGTAAGCATAGCTAAGGACTAGCTATTTTAAGGAGAGGGATAATTATAATATTAATAGCAAGAGGCTAAGTAATCTTAGGCCTAGGGTAGCCTAAGCATTGCCTCTAGCTCTCCCCTTAAGGTTGCTAGTAAGGCATAAGATAGACTCTTTAAGCTTTAGTCTTATTATAAATAGAATATTAATATTTACCTTTACTTAATTAACTTATTTAATAAAACTCTTATTATATTATTAATTTAGCTATTTTAAGTTATTAAGATAGCTTAATTGCTTAAGAGATTATAATCTTAATATTAAGTTATAAGATAATATTAACTTATAATTATAATAAATAATAAGATTACTTACCCTTTTATATTAATAGCTTAAATAATTATAACTTATTTATAGCTTTTAAGTTAAATTAATTTTAAGTTTCCTTGCTATTAAACATACAAGCGACTAGAGGAGAGTAAGGAGATAGACAGGTAGTAAATTATAGGGACTTCACTGCTAAATAGTAAGAAGGCTATAGTTAAGGTCTTGAATTGACTATATTAATCTCTATTCTTCCTAAAATCCATAAAGGACATCCTTCTTATAGCCGCGACCTTGCCAATAGCTCGCTATATAACCATTCTAGGCATGCGCCCCTAATAAGCTATCCCCCCTTGCTAAGCACCTCCTAGTGCAGGTTATCTATGACTATATAGCCAAGCAATAGGTAATTAATTGATAATAACTAACAAAGTATGCATCTTAGAATTTTCTCACTTTCTTCTTATATTATATTGCATTTAAAACCTCCATTGCCTTCTAATAGGCCCCCAATAATTTACTATAGGGCCTCATAGCATATATCTCGGACCTCAAACTAGCCCTTATTTTCTTCTTCTTCCTTCTTCCTTTATTATCACCTCGCCGCGCATATAAGTGCCTTCTGCGAACCTGCTAGTAACCCCCTGCTTACTCGATATAGCCTCCCCATTTATCTGTCTATCTTGTCTGCCCTCGCCGCTACTATATAAGTATGTCTCGGGGAGCCCGCAATGACTTAATGGCTAACTAATATCAAAGGCCTAGAAAAGATAGAGCCCTTCCGCCCTAAAAGAAGGCTAAGACTAAAGTTAAAGATAGTGACCTATAAGTACTTAGCTGCCTCATAGCTCCTCCCCCGCTAGGGAGCAGCATATTAATAGGGGGGTAGTCGCGAAATCCCATGTTGTCGCTGCCTTCGAGCCTTCTATCAGTATAATAGCGATAGTTGCTTCAATGCTAATAGTGAGGTAACTTATCCCCTCCCTATCAATTCGCAGCTAACTCCTAGGGTGGCAGATATGTCCAATAAGTGCTCCCGTTGCATAAATAGGAACAAGGCTTATAAGGCCCTCCCCGCTAAATATATTGCTCTTAGCTGCGCAATCGCAGCAATATTCGCCCAAGGTAATAATATAAGTTGCTTCTAAGTCTTAGCTATCTCCTTACTAACCTGCTAATAGGATACCCTTGAGAAGCTCAAGGGTCCTACTAAGAAGGCGCTTAATAATATGGCTATTAAAGCATCCCCTGCAAAGCTGAAGTCGCAGGCATCTCCCTTCGTCCTTGCTACTCCCTTGCTAAGTATGCGCAATGCTAGCTATGAAATTTTCTAGCTATAGCTCGGTCTAGACATTGCTAACTCCTTGCACTTCCTTTGCAAGGCCTATAAGTCGGCCTATAAGGTAACTCCCTAATAACTCTTAGTGACCCCCTGGCTAACCTATAATAGATAGTTAAGCAGGACATTCCTAAACGCGCTTATCTAGCTAAACTTCCCAAAGGTCTAGATAGGGACAAGGAGTAATCATAGCTAACCCAATGCTAACTCCTAGGTTAGTCGCTACTAAGCTGCTTCTAAGTCATGGAAAAGGGGTTTCCATAGTTTATAAATGAATATTATACTTTGGGCCATAGGCGCCCCTTTCCCCCTTCTCCCTCCCTACTAATTCGCTAATCTCCTATATTGCTTCAATTTATAGTATTATATTTGCCGGGATTTCCTTATTTAGATCCTAGGCTCCTTAGCTAAGATTTCACTTTGCCCACTCTGCGCCTTTATCGATATTTCCTAGCTAGACTTTATTTTTAGGTAGATACTATCAATTCTACCTCCTAAGTTTCTCTTCATACTCCTTTATTATCTCCTTATCTATAAAGTCTCTTTAAGGTACCCATAAGTTATAATCTTTATCATAGCCCATCCATTTCATAAGGTACTATCTTCTTAATTTTAGTCCCTTATAGTTAAGTATTTCCTCGACTTTGAAAGTTTCTTCTTTAAAGAGCGGGTGATCTATCGGCTCTTCTACTATTAATTTGCAGTTAATATATAATTCAAGGTTAATTATATTGAACACATTATGCATTCTCATTGAACTAGGAAGCCTTATTTCATATGCCAGTCCGCTAGTTCCTATATAGCGAGTTATCTAATAAGGCCCCATCCATTTATCTATGAATTTCCAGGTAGGTTGCCATATCCTTAGATTTTTAGTCAATATCATTACCCAGTCCTTGACTTTGAAATGTTGCTCGAGTCTTTTCTTATTATACCACTTCTTATATGCAGCTTAGCTTCTAATTAGCAGCTATTCCGCTTTTACCCTTAGGTCTTATAATCCTTTCACTCATTTAGTAGCAGTTTTGCTTTTATTGTTTAGTGATGCTTCGTTTTATGCTAAAGCTAATAAGTAAAAACCCCATAGTAATATCGCTAGGGATTCCTCAGTGCTTAAATGCAAGGCTATATTATATATAAATTGTACTAGAGGCAGCCTTATTGCCCAATCCAATTAAGACTTATTGCAAAAGGCTTATAAGTAATGCTCTATAGCTTAGTTCTGCCTCTCTGTTTAGCTATCTATCTAAGGATGAAATATAATACTAAGTCGCCGCTTGCATGCTAATAAGTAGCAGAAGGTCTACTAAAACCTAAATGCAAATACTTATGCTCAATCGGTTATAATGCCTTCAAGCATCCCAAAGTGCTAGAAGATATATTATAAGAATAGGTCTGCTAGGCCTTCGCTGCTAAGTCTCTTTTTTATTGCTATATATAGCATATACTTTATATAACAGTCCACTATAACTAGTATAGCATTATACTTCTTTTCATGAAAGCCCTTTATTTCTAGTAAGTCAATAATAAAGTCCATAGTAATTTCTTACTAGGGGCAAGTAAGTAAGGGTAAAGGAGCTAATAACCTATAAAGTCAATGCATCCTTGCCTTTATTCTTTAGCAAATAGCATAAGTTAAGATATATCTCTTAACTTAATTCCTTATATCCTTCTAATAATATAATAGCTTTAACCTTTTTAAGGTTCTATTAACTCCTTAATGCCCTATAGTAATATTATCATATATAAGTAATAAGATCTCGGTCCTTATCCCTAAAGGCACCCATACCTTCCCTTTAAATCTTAATAGTCTATCTTCTCCTATAGACCAATTACTATTTCCTTGTCCATTACCAAGGCCATTGCCTCTTAATTGCTATACTATTGCATTCACAGAGGCATCCCCCCTTTAACCTTCTAATAATGCTATGCTTAAGGGCATAGATAACTCCAGTAACATTGCAGCAGTGCCCCTTTGAGTAGGCCGCTGGCTCTTAGCAGGCTCTCTTAGGGTCGCACGCCGAAGGCAGGCCACTTGCTCAATCGCAGTTAAAACCCTCCTAGCAAGGGGGTTAACTCCTGGTTACAAGTCAGGAGCCTCGCAGCGGCAGGTTGCTTATAGCCTGGGACCCTACCCGGCAGGACCACTTTGCTTTTAATACTGCGAACATATAGCGCAGACTCTGCGCACTTAAAGGGAATTAATAGAGGCAGACTTAGCTACTACTCCTTGCCCAAGGCTAAACTTTAAGTCAAAGTACTTCTTATATGCTTCTGCCCTTATATATTGGCTAGTTAAACTAGCTAAGTCTTCCTTTTTAAATCGCCGCAGGAATGCTAGTAGGCTATAGATATAGGCCTCCTATTCTCATGTGCTATTCTTAAAATTAGCTCTTCTAGATAGGCTATCTATAGCATTAGCCTTGCCTAGGCAATACTTAATACTAAAGTTAAAAGGGGCTAGCTTATCTAAGGCAGCGGCTTATTAATAAGATAACTTAGTCTTCCTTGCTAAGTAGCTATAGTTTAAATAGTCAATAATTATTATTACTTGCGACTTAGCATATGCTAGATAATGCCTCTATATATAAAATGCCTTTATAATCGCAAGCATTTCTATGTCTAGGGTGGTATATTATAATTTAGACTTAAATAACTTTTGCAATAAGTATACTATAGGGTGCTAATAACCTCCCTGCAATTGCAATAATATTGCGCTAATAGCAAAGTTCAAGGCATCAGTCTCAACTCTTAGTCTTGCCTATGGGTTAAAGTGAGCTAAGATAGGGGCCTTAGTGAAGGCCTCCTTTAGCTCCTTAAATGCTTTGAGAGCATAAGGAGATAACGAGATACTCCCTTTAGCGCCGCCGCGAGTGATATCGGTTAATAGGCAATATATCTTGCTATAGCTATATATAAACCTTCGGTAGAAACTAATGAAGCCTAGGAATGCTTGCACCTCTTGCACGCTACGAGGTACTGGCTATCCCACTACTGCTTCGATGCAGTCCAGTTCCATATGAATACCATCAGGACCAACAATAAACCCGAGGAAACCTATAGAATCTACTTAGAATTCGCACTTAGCGGCATTAGCAATAGAGAATATATCTTCAAAGTCTTAGTATTCTAAGGGCAGCAGTGTCTCTTCATCTACTCCATAGTCTTGCTAGGTCTTCATAGAGTCTGCCCGCATAAGTAAAACAGCTGCCTTAGCTTCTGCTTTAGCTTTTTTAATAGCCTTCTTAGTCATAGCTAATTCAAGGTAAGCTGCCTCCAATAGGTAGTTCCATTGATCTCTCTTCCATGAGATATAAGGGTCGACTTAGCGAAACCAAGGACAGCCTAAGAGCATATCCTCTATAATATCTACTACCACATAGCATAGGAGCTGCCTCCTCTCTACTCCCCAATTATCCCTTAATTAGAAGACCTATAAAGTTTCCCTATATACTTTCCCGCCTAGACCAATAAAGGCAGAACCTATTCTAAGAGGGGGCAGCATCAATATAGTGACATCTCCATAGACTCAAGGGGAGATTAAATATATATCACTTCTAGGGTCAAATAGGGCCTTTATAGAGACCCATCGGCCACCTAGACGCAGCTTCGCTGCTCTTCTCATTGGGGCGTCTAGGGGGCCGTTGCTATCCTAGGCTTGGGTTACTTATGCTTTAATTGGCTCAGTATTAATGCTAGAGCTATGAGTGCTATGCATATTCGCAGTATGTCGGCTATTGCCGCAGATAGTGCAGTCAAGAGTCATATAAACCATAGAAATATAACCTATAATATTATATTTATAATAAGTAGGCTTGCGATGAGAGGCCTCATTAGTTTTTTCCAAGGGAGCTATGAAAGGGCCATTAGTTAATAATAAGCTTCTTAGAGGGTCGCTGCAAGCAATATCTAGATAAGGAGCTCAATTACCCCTCATTGCACTAAGCTTAAGAGGTTAATCTTAGTCAATTAAGGTTTCTGTTATAATGCTAATGCTAGTAAGTTCTTGCTATATAGCAAGTAGCCCATGGTTAATTATTTGCTTGCATAATGATATTATTAGTTTTTAGATAAGGTTACAAATGCAGTAGGTATTTAGCAGCCTCTCTAGCAATTCACTCTCAATGCTCTCATAATAATCTAGAAACTGTCTAAACCGCTAGTTAGGGCGCTATTAGAGGCAAGATAGCTTCGCAGTTACTTCGAGGCAATAGGTAGGCCCATTATTAATCCCAGTTGCCAACCACCTCTTAAGCTATTCCCAGGAGATCGATTCAAGGTCTCCCTAATAGTCCACTTATATATAGTTAGTCTACTGCCGTTTCATATCGGCTTCTAAGCAGGTACCTACATAGAGAACTTATCAGCTCTCTATCTCAAAGGCCTCTTTCTAGGCAATAAAATAGGCCTCTAAGTTAGTTAAGAAGGATTAGAGCTCTTGCCAGCTCTTGCCTTGGTATTTCGGGGTATTTAGCTAGACCTTGCCCCAGGATTCAATGCGCAGTCTCTTCGCCGGAGCCTTGTCCTCAGGGTGGTCACGCGGGGAGCCCCAGAGAGCTAGATCTATTGAGGTATAAGAAGGGGCCTCCCCCTTCTCCAAAGCCGAGAGCACTTCTCTCTTCCTTCGCAGTCGCTGCGCATAGGCTGCCACCCTAATGCATTCATCTAGTTATTCTTCTATAAGTTCTTGATATTCTGAGGGGTTAATGGCCTGAAATTGGGTCTATCGAAGAGTTCCTGACTCGTTATCTGCTAATATGCCGCTGGGTATCTAGCTGCTCTTGGGCGTATCGAAGGTCGGGTTAGAAACTATCCTATATCTTAACAGTCTCCTTGCCCTTAATGGGAAGAGAGATTAACCTATTAGACGTATGAGCGACTAGAGGAGAGTGAGGAGATAGATAGGTGGTGGATTGTAGGGACTTCACTGCTAGATAGTAGGAAGGCCACAGTTAAGGTCCTGAATTGACTGTATTAATCTCTGTTCTTCCCAAAATCCATAAAGGACATCCTTTTTATAGCCGCGACCTCGCCAGTAGCTCGCCACGTGACCATTCTGGGCGTGCGCCCCTGACACTTGCCTTTTTATACCTATTATAACTATTTTACTCTTAATAATACTTATAAGGAAGCCTATCTTATTAAAGTTATATAAATCATTTAATTTAATGCTATACTTAGCTATTATATTCTTTATAAGCAAGAACTATTAATAGATAAGGGCTAAGTCTTTATATTAAGCTCTCTTATAATTATACTTATAAAATAAATGCATTTAAAGCTATAGTTATTACTTAATAAAGTTATAAGCCTAGGAGCCCAATAGGCGCACAGGTACCCATGCATATAAAATTTCACGGGACCTATGCAGATTATATAAGCGTTAAAATGGCTAACACTCCAAATGCAGCTATATAAGCATAACGAATTCTAATTTAACAATATAACTATAAATGAGATATAGCTACATAGCTAAATATAATGCCTGCTACTCCTTAATATCCTTCTCATATGCTCTCTAGATCTTGCCTAGCCCTTGTCTGCTTAAAAAGGGTCTTATTACTATCTCATCGGCTACCTAGGCATTAAGACAGTCGTTGTCTAACTTATCCCAGTCAAGATAGGCCATCATCTCTTCTTTAGTCCATTCCCTAGAGCCTATTGGCATTATATAGCGCTTAGTCATTTACTTCTAGTCAAGGCATCAGTCGTAGTTAGCTTTGCTATATCATAAAGGTAGACCCATTGCCTTCCAATACTACTGGTTAGTCTTAATATTGCCGCGAGGCTGCGCCCTATACCAAGCTTCTCTTGCTGCAGTATATCTCTGATAGATAGCCCATGGGTCATCATACCGCAGTACCGGCGCTGTTGCTGCTGGTGGTGCCTCTGCTACTGGTGGTGCCTCTGCTACTGGTGGTGCCTCTGCTACTGGTGGTGCCTCTGCTGCTGGTGGTGCCTCTGCTATTGCTGGTGCCTCTGCTGGTACTACTGCTGCTGATGCTGCTGATGCTGCTGGTGTTGTTGATGCTATTGATGACGGCAAGAGCTCTTCATAATGCAGAGGGCATGCCTTTGAGGTCATTCTATGACCTAAGGTATGGCATCTATTGCATTTAGGCTATGCCTTCGGTTGAGCCACTGCCTCAATTGCCTCAAATGCACTTAGCTCTCTCTAAGTGCTTGATTGCGGTTTAGTTGAGCTGGCAGTTATCCGATCAGATCGATAATAAGGCTCTAGCAGCAACTGATGAGTGCTACTGCGGTTTAGGTGCCATTGTGTGTGGAAATGCTCTAGGCGAAGGGCTTGACCTTGTTCTTATAGATCCTTGGGTGTATGAGCGCAAGGGAGCCCTTGAGACCGAGAAAAAGATCCGATATAGCTAGGTAGGTCTCTTTCTAAGAGCCGCTTTCGCTGCTCTTTGACCTTCCGTAAAGCCTCATGAGATATCTAGCTATGTATAGCGCTATATAGTGACCTAGAGAGCTTAATTGGTATCTAGATTTGCTGCTTAGCTTAGTTATATTATAGCTTAGCTAGCTAATTCAGCAGAGCATTCTTCATAGCCCTCTAAGCCTTGAAGAGATCTAGCATAGATATTTTGAGATGGCTCTTTAGTAGCCCGTGGATACCCTTAACCCATGAGGTAACCATATTGCTAAAATGGGGGTGCTAATCAACCTAGGCCTTGACAAGCTTTTCCTTATAAAGGTCAAGCCAATTGATCTTAATATAACTAACCTCTTCGAGATATTGCGATATATAGCGCCTTTTAAGCTCTTTAATGTGCTAATCAAAGGTTTCCTTATCTAAAGATCTAACAATTAAATGCTAGTGACTAAAAAACTCATTCCAATCACATAGACCTTGCTAATAGGCCTCTGATCCTTGTTAGTGGCGTATAAAGGCTAGCTAGCAATAGCAGAGGACTGCCTTATTGGCATGCCAGAGGCATAGTAGCGAGATTATAGATGGAAAGCAGCGAGATATAGCATTTATATAAGCTATATAGCGATCTATTAGGATAATAGATGGAAGTCTTATGCTGTAGAGCTTATATATAGACCTAAGCCGGTCTAGGGCCTAGATATAGTCCTCCTTAGTCTCGCTGCTTAGGAATGCAAAGGCAATATAAAAGGATCGCTAGCAGGCATTAATACCGATTATATCGAGGAGCGGCATCCTATATTTATTTATCTTGTATATGCAATCCAAGAAGAGTAGATCTAGGTAAGCCTGAAGGTATGCTAATGAGTCGGGATGAGCGAATAAGACTACTGTTACCTAGCCATCTAAATCAAGCTGCATCTAGTTCTAGAACCCTTCCTTATCTAGCTGGTTAGCTAGGGCATGGATAGTGCTTTGGCCTTTGCAGAGATCCCGTTTGCTATCTGCAATATAATTATAGATATCTTGCTAAGTTGCAATTGAATTGGAGTTTTGATGGATATAGGTCTTAATATCCTTAGGAGGTACCCTAGCATTTATAAGGCAGCTGATTATTAATTTATCTATATCTAATAGCATCTGGTGTACTGGATGAGCAGATTAGTGCTAGCTCGGCTCATGGTTATATATAGCAAATCGTCTATCGGGACAATGGCGTAAGGTCTAGGTAGTTATATCAAGGGACTGCTTTGCCAGCACAGAGAATTGGCAGCTAGTGGATTGTATAGTTATCTTTCGTTGCCGATGTTGTGAGGGATTATCAAGGCAGCGGCTACGATCACAAGTGAACGTAACTGTTAGCCTTCCAGTCTTTTCCTTAGTTGATCTTCCAGTAACAAAGGCAT
>JAMAKE010000281.1:0-18955 GCA_023628695.1 Nectriaceae sp. PG4201
ATAGCTTAAGCTATATTATCTTAATATAAGAAACTTTATTAAGATTCTTTATAAGATATTGCTTTTTAAGCTCTTATATATATTGCTTAAAAGTCTCTTTATTTAATAATCTTATAATAAGATGCTAATAATTATAAAACTTATTTTATTAAAGAAGTACTTAAGGGTTAGCTAAGTTTTCTTAATAAGGTTATATAAAGGCTAAGAGATAATTATAAAGAATAGCCTTATTTATATACTAAAGGCATAATAAGGAGACTGCAAAAGGAAAGTAATATATTATTATATTTATATATATAAGATAGCAATTTATAAGAATAATAAATAGAAGCCTTATATTACATAGCTTATATATAAATTTAAGTTAATTTAATGCTTAGATATAATTCTCTTTACTTTCCTCTTATAAGAAGGCAAAAGTAATATAAAAGGATCGCTAGCATATATTAACCTTAATTATATCTAGGAGTAGCATCTTATATTTATTTATCTTATATATATAATTTAGCAAAAGAATATCTAGATAAGACTATATATATAATAAAGAGTTAAAATAAGTAAAGAGAACTGCTATAATTTAACTATTTAAATTAAATTAAATTTAAGTCTAAAAGCCCTCTCAATCTAATAAATTAACTAAAGTATAAATATTACTTTAGCCCTTATATAGCTCTCTTCAATTTAAAGTAATAATATTATAAATATCTTGCTATATAATAATTATATCTAATGATATACATAAGCATGCTAATGAGAGCCCAGGGGGGGAAAGTCCTAGGGAGCACAGAGTGATTACCGCAGGACAGGTCTCAGACTGATCTTATGGGGAACCAGAGGTCTAGTTCATTGAAGTGATATAAGATGGAGAGTCCAAGAGTCTTGGGCTCTTCCTACTAAGATATCTATAGTGCTTCCTTGGGCGAATTGACAGCTATCCAGCGAGGCATTTAGTTATAAAGTCCTTCCTTATGAGAAGCATCCACTATTGGCCTGCCGAGTCTCATAAGCTTATGCAAACTACCTTCGAAATGCATCGGCACGCAACACAGCTACGGTTAAGCGTCTCCAATAATGTTAGTGTTAAGAAAGCCGTTCCGCATCTAAACCGTAACTCTCAGGTCAACTTCGAGCTACGATGAGACCAATATGGCCACGGGACAATGCTAGGAGGAATGAGATGGTAACAATCAATATAAGGATAGACAAGCATAGTGGAACGATTAAAGCCTTGCAATTTAACAATATATTCGCCCGCCTATACGACTACTTGCGCTGAAGATAAGAACTGGTGGGACCTTGCGCGTCTACCCCTACTAATACATCTGCGCCACTGGGGCCATCCATGGTGTTGGCACATCTTCGTCCTCCGCAATCTGTATCTGCGCCGACTTGGTGGCTGGTCCCGGAGCATCTATCTCCGTAGGACTCTTGCGCTTCCGACCACGTTTCACCTTGCCTACAGCGGTTTTCTCTGTCTCGGGCAGAGCAACTTTCTTGGCCTCTTTTGCAGCCTTCTTGGCCTCTTTCGCGATCTCTTTGGCAGCACGATCTTCTCGTGCCTTCTCGAGGTCCTCATAGCTCATTACTCTCGCAGTTCCCAGCATTACTGGCTTGGTCGAACGGCGGACTTTGGCCTTGTTGTTTATTGTGGTCAAGAATTGATTGTACTCCTGAAAGAGGGCACCCTCGGCGAGAGACAGTTGGGCGGCGTTTATAAGCTCCTGTACGTACCTGTGTAGGCGCTGTTTGCTTGTCTCATCAAGCATATCGACGTCCTTTTTTATTAGATTATGCAGCGACGCAACAGCTTCTGCTGACACTGGGGTGACAGGCGTTTGCGGTACGTGGTCCTGCAAAGAAGCCATCTCATTGACTTTCGGAGCGGTTAGTTCATCAAGGGGCTTCAGGGTATCACTAAGAACCCTGTCAGGGTTGAATGGGAATAAGCCTGCTTTGGCCCATCCGGCTCGTATGTTCTTGGACGTGAACGCTGATTCCCTTGCAAGACTATATAAATAGATGAAATGCTCTTTGCCAACAGTCCCTACACCTCCTCGCTCTAGTCGTTCAACCTGGTCACAATATGCTGCCTTCAGCGGGCCAAAAACTGAGATGTCACAGGGCTGGAGCTTGTGGGAGGTGTGGGAAGGGATTCGACACAGGATGATGTTGTTTTCGAAACAAAACTCCAAGATCTCAAGGGTTTCATGCGTCCCGAAACCATCACATATCAGTACCCGTGGTTTCTGGTCAGCCAGTTCTCTAGTTTGGGGTTCGAATACAAGCTTAAGCCACTGCAAGCTGATAAAAGAGTCTGTGTACCCACTATTGGAGTACGCATAATGCCATCCAGGAGTGGGATGCGTGGTCCAGTTGGCTCGGTGGGTGGACGCTGGCCAGATTATCATAGGGTTCAAATACCTACCGTCGGCACTCACGCATTCTATAGCAGTTACCGTGGTGCGCTTGACACGCGCGCCTCTGTAACCTCGCTTGTTATCCCTGCCAACGATGACTTTAACAGAATTGAGCTTGGAAAGCATCACGCCAGTCTCGTCCATATTGTACACATTCTCCAGGAGCACAGCAGGATCATTGAGTACTTTCCAATCACCTCGAACCAATGCACAACCTTATTATGTATGTCGTAGCGGTTCCAGTCCATGGCGCTGCTCTTACTCGCTTTGAGTTCTGGGTGGCGTTTGTAGAAGAACTGAGGCTAGTTCCTTCCGGGAAGCTTGCTTGGTCTGCCCGATGGAGGCCGCCGTTGAGCAAGACTAAAGGCTATCGACCGTACATATTTTATTCGGACGGGATGTCCAAGAGCATCTTGTTGTACCAGGAACTTGGCGAAAGCCTTCTCCTCCCATGGTTTGGGATAGCATTGGCTTTGCGCCTTCTCTTCGATCGACCGTCGTCCGCGTGCACGATGTTGGAGGGTGGTGCGAGGGACATCGCCATGGTCTGCTAGAACACGGAATGATCTAGTCACGCCAGGAGCAGCTATTCGTGCCAGTACTTGAGTAGCTTTGTCCATAGTAGCTTCTTGTGGTGTAATGACAGGAAACGAGTGAAGGGGGGAGCGGAAGTCCCGAGTCGCGGTTTAATGGGCGGGAATGCGCCAGACCCTGAAAGAAGGGTCCATTTTTGGACCCTTCCATTTTTAGATCGGTCCATTTTTGGATGTAGCACTCTTGAACCGTCCATTTCGAGTGTTTGAGTTCTCGTTTGAACGAAACTGAGGTCAGGAACGCAGGATCTCAGCAGGTGATGCACTATGCAAAGGCGAGACAGGAACCTCAAGAATCTGATGCACAGCAGTTGATTAGTGACGACCAAAGACGGCGGTAGCGGGAAGAGTATGCGGTAGAGCCTGCGGCCGCAGAGGGCTGGAATGTCCATTTACCAGCACCCAAGCGCAACGGCGCCCAGCAAGACTGCCTTTCTCGTGAAGCCTGAGCATCACACTGACACAAGCATAGAATGTGCTCACATTTCTCGTTGCGTCCGTAGCGTCGCGGCTCTTTAAGCGGCAAAAGACAAGCTTGGGAATGCCCCGCTTGAGGCCTGTCGCAGTGTAGATTTACTTGACCAGCTTACCCCGCTCAAGGCCTGTTGCAGTGGATCCTGTAGACGGTGAAGCTTTATCTAAAATCACTCCACTTCCGTTTCTATAACTTCCTGGAGCTGCGATACTTGCACATATTGTATGGCCATCCAGCATGCAACTTTCTTTTATCACGATGGCCGCTAATCATCCTTATCTGTAGCGGCTGACAGTTGCTCGATACTGGTTGTTCTTCTATTATGATCCCGATGTAGTGTGGGGGGCGGAGGCGGCGCTAAGACGCAAAATGCCCATGCCACATGCGCCACCCCAACATCCAGGTAGCACGTGAGGCTGACTGAAATGCGGCATTGGGCCAGAAGATGCAGTCTTCATCAGGCATCTACGCGTTCATCTCATCTCCAACGACAGCAGCTCGATGACTCTAGAGTCCATGCAACATCCGGGTAGCTGTTCACAAGCCTATATCCTCCATAGGGGCCCTCAGTAAGTTGTCCGACCCAACGAAATAACCCGTGCCGACAATGCCCTCATAGACTAGATGGATCCTCTCAGCACCACTGCCAGCATCATCGCCATCATCCAGCTATCATCCGAGGTCGTCGGGTTCATCGGAAGCGCCGCCGGGGCGAAAAAGGCACGAAGGCGGCTCTGCGACGAAATCCAAGCCTGCTACAATATCCTCCGGGACCTCAAGGACGAGGCAGATGAATCAGAAGAAGGAAAGGCATGGTCGGAGAAGATCAAAGCCCTCGAGCATCCAGGTGGCCCACTTGGTCGGCTCTCGATCGCGTTGAGGCTGGTCGAGACCAAACTTAAGCCCAAGGACGGTCAGAAGAAGGTTTTCACAGCCTTAAAATGGCCATTTGAAGAGAAGGAAGTAGCAAAGATTATTGCCGCAATTGAGCGCGAGAAGAACTTGCTACAGTTGGCTCTAGAGAACAACCAGCGGCAACTCATTCAATGCATTCAGAGGTCTGCCAAGGAACACCATAAACAGCTACTCGAGTTGAAGGACGGCGTCGATCGTCTGCGTCTTCGTGATGATCGTCGAGAAGCGACCGAAGTGCATCAGGAAATGTTAGAGTGGCTTACACCGGTCGACTATGCCTCTCAGCAGAGCGACTTTATCAATCGACGACAACAAGGAACGGGCGGTTGGCTTCTTGATTCAGAGGACTACCGCACATGGGTGCAAACGCCCAAGACGACGCTGTTCTGTCCTGGGATTCCTGGAGCAGGAAAGACTATCCTTACCGCAATTACCATCGACGATCTATTCGAACGCTTTCGGGGATCCGAAGATACTGCTATTGCATATATCTATTGCAACTTCAGGCAGCAAAACGAACAGACCGTCGATAACATGCTTGCAAGCCTCCTGAAGCAGCTGAGTCAGAAGAGATCATCCCCGCCAGCTAGCTTGACGGCTCTCTATGAACAGCACAAGGCCGAACGCACGCGGCCATCATTCGATGAGATATCGAAGGCGCTGCAGGCCGTCACTGCTATGTATTCCAGGGTCTTTGTTGTAATCGACGCATTAGACGAGACTTGTGTGACTGACGGCTGCCGGACGAGACTCCTGACAGAAATTTTCAAACTTCAAGCGAGCTCTGAGGCCAACATTTTTGCTACATCAAGGTACATCCCGGATATCACTAGCGAGTTTAACAAAACGGCCGGATGCACCTCATTGGAGATTCGTGCGAACGAGCAAGATGTGAGGCGATATCTTGATAGCCACATTGACCGGCTTCCAAGCTTTGTGCGCAACAATTCATCACTACAGGAAGAAATCATAAGTAAAATTGTCCAGTCGGTACAAGGGATGTACGTCAGTTCTTGTCCGTGTGCGAAGTTTGATATTTATACAGACTTAGGTTCCTCCTCGCCCAGCTCTACCTCAAGTCCTTAGGGGGTAAAAGGTCTCCGAAGGCTGTCCGCACAACATTGGCAAACCTACCCTCAGGCTCAGAAGCAAAGGCATACGACTTTGCGTATCAGGATGCAATGGAACGGATCGACGGCCAGCTAGAAGACCAAACGGTGCTCGCGAAGCAGGTCTTGGCCTGGATCACGCTTGCGAAGAGACCGCTCACTCCGCTAGAGCTTCAGAATGCACTCGCAGTGGAGTTTGGTACTTCCGAGTTCGATACGGAGAACTTGCCCCTGATCGAAGACATGATATCTGTCTGTGCTGGATTGGTGACAATTGACGAGGAAAGTCGTATCATTCGCTTGGTCCACTACACGACGCAAGAATACTTTGAGCGACCCGGAACACAACAACGCTGGTTTCCGGATGCCCAAGCTGAGATCACGACCGTTTGTGTCACTTATCTATCATACAACGCCTTCGAATGCGGATTCTGCGAAAGCGACGGTGCATTTGAAAAGCGGTTGTTATTAAATCCGCTTTACGACTACGCAGCACATCACTGGGGAGACCATGTTCGCGGAGTGGCGACTTTACCTGAAGGGGTAATGGGGTTTTTAAAGGATTTAGCAAAGGTAGAGGCATCAGGTCAGACATTACTGGTTTCCCAGAGAGTGTGGGGCCCATCTTACAGCCAAAGAGTTCCACAACACATAGTGGGACTTCATTTAGCAGCATACTTCGGCATTCAAGAAGCAGGGCATATCCTTCTTCAACACTCAAAAAACGCGGATGTGCGTGATAGTTACGGCCAGACGCCGCTATGGTGGGCTGCTAGCAACGGACACGAGGCTGTCGTGCGGCTGCTTCTCGACAGAGGCGCAGATGTCGAGGCTCAGGATAATGACGGCCGGACGCCGCTGTGGCGGGCTGTTGGCAACGGACATGAGGCTGTCGTGCGGCTGCTTCTCGACAGAGGCGCAGATATCGAGGCTCAGGATAATGACGGCCGGACGCCGCTGTGGTGGGCTGCTGACAATGGACACGAGGCTGTCGTGCGGCTGCTTCTCGACAGAGGCGCAGATATCGAGGCTCAGGACAATAACGGCCGGACGCCGCTGTGGTGGGCTGTTGACAATGGACATGAGGCTGTCGTGCGGCTGCTTCTCGACAGAGGCGCAGATATCAAGGCTCAGGACAATGACGGCCGGACGCCGCTGTGGTGGGCTGCTGACAACGGACATGAGGCTGTCGTGCGGCTGCTTCTCGACAGAGGCGCAGATATCGAGGCTCAGGACAATGACGGCCAGACGCCGCTGTGGTGGGCTGTTGACAACGGACATGAGGCTGTCGTGCGGCTGCTTCTCGACAGAGGCGCAGATATCGAGGCCGTAGATAGTTGTGGTCGTACTCCACTTCAGTTGGCTGTTTTCAATTGCCATGACATCACTGAAGGAATACTAGCCTCGAGGGGAGCATGTATCGAAGATTGTTATGGTCTCCAAGGAATGTTCTCAATGAGAATTTGAGGAATCCAGGCTTACATGGCGTTATTGGTAGGGGTCTGTAACGAGCCAAATGCTGGGTACTTTGACATTAAGTTATCTCAACTTCGCGTTTATATTGTGTCTAGCTAGACTTTATATGAACTTAGTGATAAAATTAGGCCCTAGGTTATCAGATTAGCTCGGAAAATACCTGGGTCGTATACCCTAGTGAGAAGCGGCTCTGGTGCCGCCCGAGTACCAGCCGGTCTGCTTGGCCGTAGCGGGATCGACGATCGCTCTTGGCTGCAACTTGGGGGGGTTTTCATTTTCCAGTTCGCCGTTGACGGTGGTGCTTAACTGCCGTCGCGCTCTCTCTTTTTCTCTTTCGGATTTTTCTCCCCTGTATGGGTCCAAGGGGCCGTAGGAAATTATACTTTTAGCAGGTGTTGAGGCGAATGTTCTGGGCGATTCTAGAGATCGTGATTAACAAACTATTTCTAGTCAGCAGACCTACTGCCGCCCCATACTTAAGCGGGCATATTTTCCAGGCAAAGGCATGAATGACATGAATGTTGTGATCTAATCGCCCGAGAGCCTTGCTGGCTGCACATGTTAAAGGGTCCTATTGAACACCGCCTTTCGGCGCCCCGTAGGTGCACACACGGGTGTGCAAATACGGCTTACATAATACTGCACACACGGGGCCCCTCATACATGTACGCTCGAGCGTACAAATAAGGTCACGTGATATACTGTACGCTCGAGGCGTACAAATAAGATCCGTTATGTAAGAGGCATTTGTGTGTGTGTGTATGCCACAGCGATCCCTTTTCAATCAATAACAATACCATTTACGCATATAATTAAATGAAGGGGATAATTTTTCATGTATACACTTATTTAATGCACGATATATCATCCATTAGCAAGGCACAAGTCTACCCATGGCCGTGAAGAATAGATAATTCCACCTCACATTACTGTAGCTATTATAGTGTAAGTGAATTGCCTCAATGCGTGCGGTATATAGAGCAGAGCCGTTTCCTTTGGTAAGAGTTCTCTATTTCCATATTAAATACTATCGTGAAGATATATAATGTACTTCAAGATCCCTCTCGGCAGCATCCCAGATATCTTGCATGCCTCGCCGCCTAGAGAAGGGCTGCTCTGCCATCTCTATCCCTACATTCTGCTCGACGCGCTCGTTCTCAGCCTTATCCCAGTCAAGATAACTCATCATCTCCTCCTTAGTCCACTCTCTTATGCTCGTTCCGGCCCTGCAACGCCTCCCCATTTGCTTATAATCAAGGCACCAGTTATATTCCGCTTTGCTATAGCATTGAGGCAACCCCATAGCCCTCCGATACTGCTGGTTAGTCTTGAGGCCTCCCTGAGGCAGTGTAGCATACCAAGCTTCTCGTGCTTCCTTATATCGTTGGAAAATAGCACGGGGGTCATCGGGCCGTAATATAGGCATATATAGTGTAGTAATAGCTGCCGATTTAGCTGCTGGAGGAGATACCACATAGGTTATTGTGTGCGTCATTATATGCGTTGTTATACAGGCCATAGTCTTGGATATAATAGAGATAATTAATAGGGATAATAGGGATAGCGAGCGGGTTATAGAGCGAGTGACTATATATATTATTATGTGTATTGTTGTGGTGGTTGGAAGGGGGGGCTCTAATAGATTTTAGTATCGCAATGGGCATGCTTTTGATGTTATCTTATAGCTATAGTTATGGCATCTTGAATATTTTAGCAGTGCCCTTAGCTATGATGCCTTCTCAATGGCCTTGAATGCAGAAGGCTCACACTGCGTGCTTGACTGTGGCAGTATCGAATCAGCTGCTAGGCGATTAAATAGCTTGCGAGGCTCGATAATAAGCTAGGGGGTTCCTAAGCGTTGGAGGTGCTAATGTGAATGGAAATGATATAGTTAAAGGGGCTGACCTTGCGCCAGTAAAGGCTAAAGGTTATGAGCGCAAGGTAGACTGAGAGTCTTTGCAAATACCCCTATATACGCAAGAAGCTCCTTTAATAGCTGTGCGCATTGGCTATTAACCTTCTGCAGGGCTTCGTGTGAGATCTAGCCGCGGATATTGCTATATAACACCCTAGATATATTGAGAGGTATAGTGATCTGCTGCTTGGCCTAGTTGGCCTTGAGCTTGGAAAGCTAATTCGATAGAATAAGCTTAATAATCCTCTAGGCCTCAAAGAGGTCAACTTAAGAGTGTTTTAAATGACTCTTAATAAGCTAATAAATGCCCTCGGCCCAAGAAGTAATAAATTGCTTGAAGTGAAGATATTAATAAACCCAAGCCTTGACAAATCTCTACTTATGGGGATCTAGCTAAGTCTCTATAATATAGCCCACCTCTTCAATATGCATTGGAAGGTAATGCTTCTTCCACTTCTCGAGTCTCTTATTATATATATCTTTAGTTAGCGAGATAATAATCTCGTGCTATAGGTCATAGAATTGCTTCTACTCTTCTTGCCCCTTAGGGTTGCCCTTATCTTGAGTGAATATAAGTATATAATATATTAAGACAGCCTTATTAATATGCCATAGGCATAAGAGTAAGGCTAACTTAGGGAAGTAAGAAGAAGAGGAAATAGCATTTATATAAGCAAGGTAGCGATCTATAAGTATTATAGAAGGAATAGCTACCCTATAAAGCTTATATATATGCCTTAACTATTTAAGAGCCTAGATAAAGTTATTCTCTTCCTTGCTACTAAGGAAGGCAAATATAATATAGAAGGATCATTAATAAGCATTAATATTAACTATATTGAGAAGAGGCATCTTATACTTATTAGTCTTATATATATAATCCAATAGAAGCACTTCAAGATATAATTTAAGGTATTCCAATGACTGCAGATATATAAATAATACTACTATAACCCTGCCACCCTTGTCGAGGCGAATCTCGCTCTAGAAGCTCTCGCTATTGAGCTGATCAGCAAGGGCATATATATTGCTCTGACCCTTGGCAAGATCTCGCTTGCCCCGTGCAATGCAGTTATAGATATCTTGCTATGTAGCAAGTATATCTAAAGTCGTGCATAAATAGGATCTAATCTCCTTAGGCGCAATACCGGCGTTTGCGAGCTGATGGACTATTGATTCATCTGAACATGATAATTGACGATGTACTGGATGTGCCACTTGGTGGAAACTTGGTTCGTGATTGTGTTGATTAAAGCCAGGGCCGAGACAATGCCTCAGACTCCATTGAGTCCCGCACAGGCTCTCCTTTGCTATTATAGAGAAGAGGCATCCCATATAACGTGATGCGCTCTTGCGTATCCGTTTCTTAGGAAATGTAGAAGGGGCATGCCCTCCTCCGCGGTCACATATAAAGATAACCCTAACTCTACCATTGGTAGTCTTACAAGACCTTTGGGAGATAAAGGCGTAACCTCGTGGCGCTGCCTAGGCGTTAATTGCTATTACTAGTTCCTCTCGTGAGCTAAATTCGCCTTCAGGAGGAAGAACATCCCTAGGGAAGCCATGAGAGTCACCAATTGGATCCATTATAGCAGAAGCAAGGCGCGGCAACGAGAATTGATACCGTAGAAGCTGTTGATCGCTAAATAAGGGGCTAATCTGCGGTGTGTGGCCCCTTTGCAATCAGGCCACAAATGCCTCTTACATAACGGATCTTATTTGTACGCCTCGAGCGTACAGTATATCACGTGACCTTATTTGTACGCTCGAGCGTACATGTATGAGGGGCCTTTGCACACCCGTGTGTGCAGTATTATGTAAGCCGTATTTGCACACCCGTGTGTGCACCTACGGGGCGCCCCGCCTTTCAATATGCTGACTAAGTAGCTGGCTGGCCTACAAACTAGTTGGCGCTGGGCCAGGCGGGGCCCCGTAGGATCACGTCCGGGCGTGATTTTACTCCTCACGTCCGGGCGGAGCCCAATAGGCGCACGGGTACCCGTGCGTATAAAATTTCACGGGACCCGTGCGGATTATATAAGCATTAATGGCTAACACTCCAAATGCGGCTATGTAGGCATAACGAATTCTAATTCAACAATACAACTATAAATGAGATATAGCTACATAGCTGAATATAATGCCTGCTGCTCCTTAATATCCTTCTCACATGCTCTCTAGATCTCGCCTGGCCCTCGTTTGCTCGAAAAGGGTCTCACTACTATCTCATCGGCTACCTAGGCGTCAAGACAGTCGTTCTCTAACTTATCCCAGTCAAGATAGGCCATCATCTCTTCTTTAGTCCATTCCCTAGAGCCTATTAGCATTATATAGCGCTTAGTCATTTGCTTCTAGTCAAGGCACCAATCGTAGTCAGCTTTGCTATATCATAAAGGTAGACCCATTGCCTTCCGATATTGCTAGTTAGTCTTAATACTGCCGCGAGGCTGCGCCCTATACCAAGCTTCTCTTGCTATAGTATATCTCTAATAGATAGCCCGTGGGTCATTATACCGCAGTACCGGCGCTATTACTGCTGCTGGTGCCTCTGCTACTAGTGGTGCCTCTGCTACTGGTGGTGCCTCTGCTGCTGGTGGTGCCTCTGCTGCTGGTGGTGCCTCTGCTACTGCTAGTGCCTCTGCTAGTACTACTGCTGCTAATGCTACTAATGCTGCTGGTGTTATTGATGCTATTGATGACGGCAAGAGCTCTTTATAACGCAGAGGGCATGCCTTTGAGGTCATTCTATGACCTAAGGTATAGTATCTATTGCATTTAGGCTGTGCCTTCGGTTAAGCTATTGCCTCAATTGCCTCAAATGCACTTAGCTCTCTTTGAGTGCTTAATTGCGGTCTAGTTAAGCCGGCAGTTATCCAATTAAATCGATAATAAGGCTCTAGTAGCAACTAATAAGTGCTCCTGCGGTTTAGGTGCTATTGTGTGTGGAAATGCTCTAGGCGAAGGGCTTGACCTTGTTCTTATAGATCCTTGAGTGTATGAGCGCAAGGGAGCCCTTGAGACTAAGAAAAAGATCTAGTATAGCTAGGTAGGTCTCTTTTTAAGAGCTGCTTTCGCTGCTCTTTGACCTTCTATAAAGCCTCATGAGATATCTAGCTATATATAGCACTATATAGTAACTTAGAGAGCTTAATTAGTATTTAGATTTGCTGCTTAGCTTAATTATATTGTAGCTTAGCTAGTTAATTTAGTAGAGCATTCTTTATAGCCCTCTAAGCCTTGAAGAGATTTAGCATAGATATTTTAAGATAGCTCTTTAGTAGCTTATAAATACCCTTAACTTATAAGGTAACTATATTGCTAAAATAGAGGTATTAATTAACCTAGGCCTTAATAAGCTTTTCCTTATAAAGGTTAAGCTAATTAATCTTAATATAATTAACCTATAACAGGGGTTTCACCAGGTAGGTCAGTCAGGCGGAGGCGAATATTGGCATTCTATTCATAATAAGACTAAAGCTTAGAGAGTCTTATCTTACGGGACGCTGGCGATTTTTAGGAGAAAGCCAAGGGAAACGCTTAGGCCACCTTGGGTCTAAGATTACTCATCCCCTAGGCCTCGGGGTTATAATTATCCCCCTCTCCAAAACGGCTGGTCCCCCAGCCGTGCTCACTCAGTGGGTCTCGTCGGCCCCGGAGGTCTCCACATCTCCGCCGTTTGGTCGGCATCACCAACATTTTAATTTCCGGGCTTCAGGTTGCAGCGATACCCCGCAGTGCCGGTCATGTTACCCTTTGTTTTCGGCCTTGTTTAGGTCGCGTCTTGCTAGCCCGTTGTTATTGTTTTCTTTTTCCCCAACTTCATCATATCCCAAACTTCGTCGTCGAAGTTTTCACCCATATTTGAAGTTTACCAATTCTTTACCGTGTTTTCTCTCACTCATCCTCACCCTCTCGTCAAGTATTCGTCGACGTTTCTCTCGAGATTCGCCGTCCCCGCCAAGATGCCTCCGAAAGCTCGAACCACTCAGTCGAAGGCTGCCAAGAAGGCTGCCCGAGACAAGAAGAAGACCTAGAGATTCACCCGGGTCCACGCCTTTCCCGCGCCTGAGCTTTGGTGCATGCATTGTTTCCGGACCGCTAACGGTCAAGATTTGGCTGCCCTCAAGGCCTCGACTACCATGAGAGGAAAACCTGTCGATAGGGCCCCGATTGCCTGTCTTTTCTCCGACGCTTCGTCGGCCCGTTGCGAGCAGTGTTCTAAGCGCGGCGATACCTATGCCCCGTAAGTGGACATTGCGGGCCCCGGCTTCTGTGTTGCTTCCAGAGCTTCTAGTCCGGTGTTCGGCTGCTAATCGTCTGTGTTTAGCCCTCCTGCCCTCCTAGACGGGAATGTGAACGACCTCAACAAGCTCCTCGAGTTTGTTGACAAATTGCTAGCCCGCCCAGCTGAACCCTCGGAGGAGGGAGTCCTCCCTGCCCCTGAAGAGGGAGAGGAGCATGCCTATCTCCTCAGCAAGGAGACCCGTGCTCGCCTTGTCGGTCATTGTACCGATTTTATGACTGCGTTCTCGTCCATCGAGATGTACCACCGCCAGGCCCATGACATCACGGGGGCTCGCAAGTCTGCCGCTATACGTTATCTTTTTGCCTGGGGCTCGAAGGGTTTTCGCTAACGTTTAGCTCGCTAGGAGGATCTGGCCGATTACCGAACTTATGTTGTTCGCCGCCGAGAGCTATTGCTCTCCCGTTATCCTCCTCCCCCTGCCTCCGCAGTCAGTCCCCGCTTTCCCCTTGTTTTCTCCTATGGGTAGCTAATGTTTCGCTTTCGTTTAGTCGCCTGCCCGTGTTTCTGAATAGGAGAAGAAGCAGGTCCTGCGCCTGGAGCGAGGCGATGCTGGATTTGTTGCTTGGCGTATCGCCGTGCAAGCATTCCATCGTGGAATGTAGACTTTGGTCATGGCGGCCATGGAGCTGTCCTTGGATGCTGGCGATGCTATCTTGGCGGAGATCCCTCTGGATATCCCCTGGGTTTAGTTTGGCTTTTGCTGTCTTGTCGCCGTATTTTCGCCGGCTGGGGTCTTCGGATTAAAATTTTGCTTGGCTATCTTGCTGTCCTTGGGATAGATATTTAGTTGAATTAATCTCGTTGCCTTCGCGGTCGGCCTCGTTTTTGGGGGCTGGCTTGTCTGGCAATTTTCTGGGGCGTCTGCTCCCCCTTTCGCTTGCCTTTCCACTGCGTTTCGCTGTGCTTCTTTATTGCAAGT
The DNA here is from genome assembly GCA_023628695.1 of Nectriaceae sp. PG4201. Classification (NCBI taxonomy): domain Eukaryota; kingdom Fungi; phylum Ascomycota; class Sordariomycetes; order Hypocreales; family Nectriaceae; species Nectriaceae sp. PG4201. The sequence goes on from JAMAKE010000281.1 coordinate 14,126, forward strand.
CTTGCATTGTGCATATCTTTCTCTGGTACCCATTGGTTATACTTTGAAGGCTAGCCTTTCCATTTCACTAGATAGTGAACTTGCCCTTCTAGGATTTTCTTATCCTTGACTGCTTTGACCTCCCATTCCTCGTTATCTTCCTTGAGGTCGGGCATCGGTAGTATTCCGCGAGTGTCTCTGGGTCTCTTTGTCCAGGGTTCTAAGAGGCTTATATGGAATACATTGTGCAGCCTTTTATACTTCTTAGGTAATGCTAGCCGATATGCTTGCTTTCCTATGACCTTAACAATCTGAAATGGACCAATGAATCGAGGGGCCAGTTTCCTCTTCTCTCCTTTTAGTCTAAGGTTCTTTGTTGATAGGACTACTAGGTCTCCTCTCTTGAGGGTTAATGGTTTGTGATGCTTATTGTAATGTTTCGCTTGTCGTTCTATAGCGATTTGCTAGTGCTCCCTTAACTGGTCTCTAAGCTCTGTAAGTCTTAGGACTCGGGCTTTAGCTTCCGGTACCTCTCCCTCAGGGGCATTGTCCCTGATGTCTAGGCTGAACTTCGGTTGGTATCCTAGTAATGCTTTTGCAGGCGAGATGCCTATTGTTGCATTCCTTGCATTGTTGCATGCGAATTGTGCTGAGCTTAATAGCTGTGGCCAGTTGACTTGCTCTCTATCAGTGAAGCATCGCAAGTAGTGTTCTAATGTCTGGTTCATCCTCTCCGTTTGCCTGTCTGTTTGTGGGTGAAATGCTGTAGAAAGCCTCCGTTTTACCTTGGAGTGAAAATAGAGCTTAGACTAAAACTTGCTTGTGAAGACTGGGCCTCTATCTAAGACTATTCCCTTAGGCGCGCCGAATTGCAGCTTTACCTCTTGATGGAAAAGCTCTGCTAATTTAGCTGTATTAATTATAGTCTGCACTGGGAAGTATAAGGTATACTTAGTAAACCTATTAACTATGACTAGTATTGCATCAATAGTTTTCCCCTTCTATATTATAGGCGGGAGCCCTGTGATAAAGTCTATTGAGAGCTCCTCTATGGGTCTCTTTGGAAATGGTAGTGATTCTAGGGTGCTATATGGGCGATGCCTTTGGGCTACTACCCCTTGGCAAATACCGCAGCCTTGAATATAGTCTCTAATATCTTGTTCAAGGTTTCGCTAATGAAACTTGCGCTGCAATAGTTTAACTGTGCGATCGACTCTAAAGTGGCCAGCTAAGGGGTCATCATGATATAGTCTTAATAGCTCTTATCTAATGTTCATATCCTCTGGAATATAGAGGCGGTTCTTATGCTTTATAAGGCCATCTTGGCCCAGCGACCAGATGTTGCTATTTCCCTTTCTCTTAGGGTCTTGTTCGGCGGCTTTTCGCCTCCTCATCTCCGGGTCCTGTTCTTGGGCCTTCCGGATGATCTTAATGAGGGCCTCTGAGGACCCTGTATCTAATGTGGGTTCATGCTCGAGGGCTTGCTTTATACTTTCCTTTGGGGTAAATTGTTCGCGACTAATTATACCTTGGACCCAGTCTGTCCAACGCTCAGGATTCGGGGCCTTTTCGCCCTCTTGACGTTCACTGCTAGCGAGGGAAACATCGTCCCTTAAAGACATCTCGTCACGCTGCCGGCAAGCTAAGGAAGCATTGTCCTTCAAAGATATCTCGTCATGCTTGGACTGGCCTAGAGCCCGGGACTGCTTAACCCGCAAAGACATCTTGTCACGCTTATGTACTGCAAGTCTTGCATTCTCGCTTACTTGCTGTATACTAGCTAGCTTATTCTGGAGGGTTGATAATAGCTTGGTATTCGCTAGCTCCTTGCCCTCGTAGTCTGGACGACGCGATGGGGCATCTGCAGGGTTTCCTTTCCTTGATCTATGCTTTATGATAAAGTCATAGGGTGCTAAGTATATGCACTAGCGAGCCTGTCTCCTATTGAGTTTTGGCTGCTTTATAAATGTCTGAAGGTTATGGTGGTCTGATAGGACCTCCACGGTCTTCGCTGCCCCTTCTATATAGTGTCGCTAATGTTTAAACGACTTAATAATAGCCATCATCTCTTGGTCTGGGGTGCTATAATTAAGCTCTGCCCCTTTAAACTTCCGAGACTAGAAGGCAAAAGGATGATAAGATCCTGCGTCATTAGGCTGTGATGCTATTCTAGCCATTGCAAACTTAGAAGCATCGGTCTCGATATGTATACTCCTTGCTGGGTCAAAGTGTCGGAGGAGAGGCGCCTCCCTAAAGGCACGTTTTAGGCGGTTAAATGCTAGTCTCTCGTCACTGCCCAAGGAGATAGTCCTTGGTTTATGCTTATTCTTACTTCCTTTTAGAAGGGCATATAATGGGGCTGTAATTTGGGAGTAGCTGCGAATGAAGCGGCAGTAGAAATTGCAGAAGCCAAGGAAGACTTGAACTTCATGGTATGTCTTGGGCTCTTTCCAAGATGTGACTGTGTCTACCTGTCGAGGATCCATCGAAACCCCAGCGCTTGACAGGATAAACCCTAGGAACTCAACCTGGTCCTGGTAGAAGCTGCATTTGCTAGGTTTCGCATAGAGCTCGGCCTGTCTCATCCTTTCCAATACTTGGTTGATATGCTCTGTATGCGACTCTCTATCCTTTGAGAAGATAAGAATATCATCTAAATAGGCTATGCAAATAGTATCTAATAGCCCTTGCAAAGCTTGATGGATATAACTTTGAAAAGTAGCCGGAGCATTAGTTAGCCCAAAAGGCATAACTAAATACTCAAAGTGACCATAATGCGTTCGGAAAGCTGTCTTCCATTTGTCTCCCTCTTGAATTCTAATGCGATAATAGGCATCTTTTATATCAATCTTAGTAAAATACTTTGCGCTAGAGATATGGTTAAGAATCTCCGAAATGAGGGGTAATGGGTAGCGATTCTTCTCCGTTACCCTGTTGAGACCTTGGTAGTCAACGCATAACCTAAGGCTCCCGTCCTTCTTAGGGACGAATAAGATTGGTGCGCCCGCTGGGCTCTTGGAAGGGCGTATGCGTCCTTTCGCTAAGTTATCGTCAAGGTATTCCCGCAGCTCCTTAAGCTCAGCAGGGGACAATGGATAGATAGGTCCATAAGGGGGAACTTGGTCCTTTTGCAAATCGATCGCATGATCGGTGGCTTTGTGGCGAGGTAAGATGCCTGCACTGTCTGCATCGAATACATCTTGGAAGCTCAATAGCTCGGTAGGGATATCATGGGTGCCCCCAGTTGTCGGTTCCTCCTCGCCTGGTAAGAGGTAGGGTTCCGGTGCCTCAACGACACTAAAGATTTGCGCGGTATTTTTGCACTTGATCTTGAACTGCTGTGGATGCATAACCTTGACTCCTTTCCATTGTTGCTCAAACCACCACCGTCGCTCATGTGGGCATAAGTGGATGCGATGCTCCACAAGGGTAGTCATTGACAATAATACAGGGCTTCCCCGGGGTGTCGGGTCCCTATCGATTCCGACGCAATGGCGTATAAAGTGGCGCGTTGTTCCTCGCGAGTCAGTGGCCATAATAGGAACTGCCCAGACTCCATATGTAGGTAGTTTAAACGAGCCTGCGGTCCTGAGTGCGGGTTTGGTAGCTGTGACCTGTCTAAGGCCCTGCTTCCTTGCGAACTGTTCGCTGATGAGGTCCACCTCCGCGCAACTATCCAGATCGGCATGGGTTTCTACATCGATTCGCCCACCAATCGTGATAGGTATATGGAATCGTGTCGTTACCCCGACTTTAGGTATGGCGGCCAAGGCGGGGGTATCTAACCCGGCCGCTTCCCATTTCCCTTATTTTGGGTAACGCCTTGTGCCTTAGCTGGGTGCGGGCATCGGAAGCGTAGATGTTCCTCGCTGTCGCAGTTATAGCAACGGAAACGCTTGCCATCTGGGCCCCTAGGGTTTAGGGTATTCGCGGGGGTTGAGTTTGGGTTGGAATTGTGTTCCTTCCTTTCGTTGTTCCGGCGGCGAAAGCCTGCCGAATCGCGGGTGTTGTGGCGCCTCGCCTTCGAGGGTTCTTCGTCCCGCTTAGGAGACCCATAACGCCTCTTCCTGATATTTGGCATTGAATCCCAGTATCGAGTGGCAAGGGTCACTACCTCCTCTCTTGTTTCAGGAATTGTAGGGCTATGCAAGCTGATGTGACTTTGGAGTCGGTCTTGGAGCTTGGCAAAGTATGAAAGAGCCCTCTGCTTTTCAGGTGCTCTTGGGAACTGTTTCTCTAGGGAGTCGAGGTAGAGATGGAAGTCCATCGGGGTCTGATACTCCCGCTGCTTCGCATCCTCAATCTGCCTCATCAAAAGAGGCTCCCGGTTGCTTGAATCCTTGATAAGGCTGAGGGTCCACTCCCTGAAGTCTTCCCAATTGTCCTCAAGGTCTTCACGGTCCTCCTCTGTCTGCTCATCTAGATATCGGTCCCATCTCGCCCTTCCTTCATGATCCATGTGATCTAAGGCAAAGAGGATCCTTTTATAGTCCTTTCGGAACTTTCGGCGAGCGCCAGCGAAAGCGCGCTGCAGGTCGCTCAACCAGTCATCGCGTCTTCGTACAGTCGCTGGGAGGGGGAGTTTTGTGATATTCTTGATTTTGAGGTCTCCCCCACTGCTCGAGGCCGAATCGTTCGACGGTCGACGTCTTCTCGTGGACTTCTCGTTATCAAGCGCGCCAATAGATTTAAGAAGTTCTTTTTCCCGCTCTTGGAGTCGCTTAATCTCTTCGAGCTTCTCAATCCGATTATGGATAGCGATGCGCTGTTCCTCAAAGTCGGCAGTTTGCGAGCCAAGGATAGACATCTCTTCCATTGACTCCTCGTCTGGAGTGCGCGAATTTTCTTCCT
>JAMAKE010000282.1:0-17044 GCA_023628695.1 Nectriaceae sp. PG4201
TTATAACACCTTAGACTAAGAGATAATAGCTATTATTAAGTTATTTAAATATTAATAATACTATATAAAAGGGGCAGCAAAGACTATAAAGGTCCTATTAAACTATTATAACCTTTAGATATTTATAAAGTAACTGAAACTTAATAGGAGATAGGCTTGCTAATATATATACTTAGTATCTTATAACTTTATTATAAAGTATAAACTAAGGAAAAGAAACTCTATAGATACTTTATTATATTATTTAGACTATAAGGGTAAGGAGCTAATAAATATTAAGCTATTATTAGCCCTTTAAAATAAGCCAGTTAATATATAATAAATAAGTAAGAATGCAAGACTTATAATATATAAGCATAATAAGATATCTTTATAAGTTAAGCAGTCTTAAGCTCTAGGCTAGTTTAAGTATAATAAGATATCTTTAAAGGATAATACTTCCTTAGCTTGCTAATAGCATAATAAAATATCTTTAAGGGATAATATTTCCCTTGCTAGCAATAAATATTAAGAGGGCAAAAGGCCTTAAATCTTAAGTATTAAATAGACTAAGTCTAAGGTATAATTAATTATAAATAATTTACCTTAAAGGCAATTATAAAATAAGCTCTTAAGCATAAGCTTATATTAAATATAAAGTCCTTAGAGGCACTTATTAAAGTTATTTAAGATACTTAAGAATAGGATCTAAAGATAAGGAGGTAAAAAGCTATTAAATAAGACCTTAAGAGAAAGGGAAATAGCAATATTAAGTTACTAAGCTAAGATAGCCTTATAAAGCATAAGAATTGCCTTTATATTCTAAAGGATATAAACATTAAATAAGAGCTATTAAGACTATATTATAATAACCCCTTAGCTAGTTACTTTAAAGTTAATTATATAGTTAAACTATTGCAATATAAGTTTTATTAGCAAAACCTTAAATAAGATATTAAAGACTATATTTAAGGTTATAATATTTATTAAGAGGTAATAGCTTGAAGGTATTACTTATATAGCACCTTAAAATTATTATTATTTCTAAAGAGACTTATAAAGAAGCTCTTAATAGATTTTATTATAAGGCTCCTACTTATAATATAAAAGAGGAAAACTATTAATATAATATTAATTATAATTAATAGGTTTATTAAGTATACTTTATACTTCTTAATAAATTATAATTAATATAATTATTATTATTAAATTTACTTTATAGATCTTTAAAGGTTAATAATGCTTTTATACTATATAAAAAAGGAAAAACTATGCCTTAGCTAAATAAAAACCTTAATCCTTTTATGCTAGGCTTATAGTGGTCTTACCTTGCTAATGCTATATTTCTATGTTTTATTAAGAACAATGCCCTATTCCCCAATGAACCGGTTAAGTGAGGCAGGCTTAGGAGTATGCCTTAGGCGCTATATAGCCTATATCTTCTGCGCTGTGGCCTTATAATAAGGGCAGCTCTATTAATATCTATTTAGTAGCAATACTACTAGCCGCTAGCTATTAAGGTAGAATTTACTATTGCTAGTCTATTATATAGCTTAATAGCCATTTCATAGCTATTTAGCCTAGCTCCCTAGCTATAAGCTATTAAGTATATATTATGCCTATAAATAAAGCTTTGCTAGGGCTCTTTATTTTTCCTCTTTTTCTTCCTTCTTCCTTATAGTAATTGCAAAGTATATTTCCCTAGCCTATTAAGGCATAATATGCCCCTATGCATAGCTTGCATTATTAATATCTTATTTCTTTCTTCTTTATAGGACAATATATAAGTAAGTAATCCCTCCCCTTTCTATCCCTCTTATTATTAGCCTTTTTAAGCTTATATAGCTATTAACTATATAATAGTTTTATAATAACAATTATAATATATACTTATATCGAGTATATATATACTTAATATTAATAAGGGTTAAATAATAATAATAATAATAATAATAATAATAACTATAATAACAATGGCCCCTATTGCAGCCAAGAGAGGAAGGAAGGTATATATTGCCTTGTCTTCACTATAGGTTCGCAATGATTAGCTGACCTTGCTCTTAAAGAGGAAGGCAGCAACTGCTGCAGAGGGAGAGTTAGGCCCGGTCCGGGTTCTTCCCTGCTCTGCATGCATTATGTGGATATGCAATGAAGGCAGTGCTAGTCTCTGCCAGGACCAAGCCAATAAGTTCTTATCCCTCCCCTTTCCCTTGGCATCTTATATTGCTAATAACTTGAAGGCGCGATAGCTTTAGGGTATGCTAAGTATGCTTGCATGCATTATATATGCATTCTATTGCTCTATATAGCAGTAGGCGCTGCTTAAGCATTAATAGTTGCTCTCTAGAATGAGGAGGAGTATAATATAAGTTCAGCTTATTTTTACTATAGGTTTATTATGACTAATACTATATTAAGAGGAGGAGGTCAAGAGCCTTAAGGATACTGCTAGGAGGGCTAAGGCCTAGGCAAAGACCTAGGCGAGCCTGCGTGCTGCTCCTATATTGACTATAGGGACAGTGTCTAAGTAGCTCTCTAAGCTAAATAGTATTATTATTTGCATGGCCAAGGCCCTTGAGCGCCTCGCTTCCTTAGTAGCCGCGGGCCTAGCTTGCATTCTAGAGCAGGAGGAGGAGGAGTTAGAGGAGGAGGAGGAGGATAAGGATGCCTTAGCTAGAGCCGAGGGCAATGCTAGCGATGCTAGCTTATAATGAGTTCGCAATAGGCATAGTATAGGTTTGGCAGGACCTCTCTAGAGGCCTAGGTATATTATATAATAGTATTGCATTGCTTTTCCTTTGCTCTCTTGCTCTTTATATATTATATAAATAGGCTAGTTTTTTTCCCTTTAAGGGTTTTTCTAGGTATATTAGCTATTGCCCTTATATAGGGGGCGCTGAGGCACTTGGCAGGTTATTGCTAGCGTAGTTATATATTGAGGGCATATTAAGCCTCTCCTATGGTCTATTAAGGCTAGGGTTAATCTTATATAGCTTAAGAGCTAGCTTAAATTAAGAGATAGCTTAGGAGCAGAGGAACTAGCGCATAATGACTTGCGCTATAAAGGGTTAAGTTAGGGATATATTAAGGTTGCGCTAGGTTTATAGTATATTTAGTAGGAGTGTGTGCAGGCCTTAAAGTTAAGGGCAGTGGAGGATAATATAGTTTATTATCTTTATTACTTCCTTATATTAGCATTGCAGCGAAGGCATATTAAGGATGCCCCTATTAAATAAGAACCCCTATAGGCCTAACCTTTTAGTCTATATCTATATAAGCATTAAGCTCTTATATTTAATAAGCTTAGTATAGAGCCTTGCTATATTAAATATTTAAAATATTAATTTGACCTTAGCTAGCTTAATGCAATTAATAGAATATCTCGCTCTTAAGTTATTTATAAGTTAAGCTTAATATATTTACTATTAAATCTTAGTATATTCCCTAGGGCTTAGAGCTAATACTCAATTGAGGGGGTGCTATGCTCTTGCCTAGGCTTTAAGTTCCTTAAGTAGGCATCTCTAGGGGCTATAGCGCCTCCTACTTTGAATTTAGCGCAATATTATAGCATTAGCTATGCAGGCTAATTAAATTGTATCTTAAGTATATATTTATACATAGTATTTCGCTAGCCTCTTATTAAGATATAAATCTAAGGGTAAGATACTAAGCTTGCTCTTAAGAAGTCTCAATAGGGTCGCTTTATATGCATTAGTAGCTGTGCATAGGGCCTATGTTTATTCCGTTGCAAGGGACCTAGCGAGCTCTCTTAAGTTTCCTCTAGGGACTGTAGGTATATAGCAAGAGCTAGCTCTATAGGCTATTATAGCTTTAATGACTTAGGTATAAATAAGCCTTGCTGCAATTAAGTCTACTCCCTATATACTTACTGCAATAGTAGTTAAGGCTTAGCGCTGCCTCTCTAGCTTTCCCTTTAAGGTTAATATATAAGGTCCTTAGAGTAACTTATAATATAAATAGAGCCCAAGGAATTTATAGAATTCTATTGATATAATTATATTAAGTCTAAGCTATATATATATTGCTTTTGCTACTCTCTTCCTAGTAAAGTAAAGGAGTTAAGCCTTATTTTACTTAAAGGTCATCTTATTTAATTAAGCCTATAATACATAGATCTTTTATATTATAACAGGGGTTTCACTAGGTAGGTCAGTCAGGCGGAGGCAAATATTAGCATTCTATTCATAACAAGACTAAAGCTTAGAGAGTCTTATCTTGCGGGACGCTAGCAATTTTTAAGAGAAAGCCAAGGGAAACGCTTAGGCCACCTTAGGTCTAAGATTACTTATCCCCTAGGCCTCGGGGTTATAATTATCCCCCTCTCTAAAACGGCTAGTCCCCTAGCTATGCTCACTTAGTAGGTCTCGTCGGCCCTAGAGGTCTCTATATCTCTACCGTTTAGTCGGCATTATTAACATTTTAATTTCTAAGCTTTAGGTTGCAGCAATACCCTATAGTGCTAGTTATATTACCCTTTATTTTTAGCCTTATTTAAGTTGCATCTTACTAGCCCATTATTATTATTTTCTTTTTCCTTAACTTCATTATATCTTAAACTTTATTATTAAAGTTTTTATTTATATTTAAAGTTTATTAATTCTTTATTATATTTTCTCTCACTCATCCTTACCCTCTCATTAAGTATTTATTAATATTTCTCTTGAGATTTATTATCCTTGCTAAGATGCCTTTAAAAGCTCAAACCACTCAATTGAAGGCTGCTAGGAAGGCTGCCTAAGATAAGAAGAAGACCTAGAGATTTACCTAGGTCCATGTCTTTCCCGCGCCTAAGCTTTAATGCATACATTATTTCTAGACTGCTAATAGTTAAGATTTGGCTGCTCTCAAGGCCTTGACTACTATGAGAGGAAAACCTATTGATAGGGCCCCGATTGCCTGTCTTTTCTCCGACGCTTCGTCGGCCCGTTGCGAGCAGTGTTCTAAGCGCGGCGATATCTATGCCCTATAAGTGGACATTGCAGGCCCTGGCTTCTATATTGCTTCTAGAGCTTCTAGTCTAGTGTTCGGCTGCTAATTATCTATGTTTAGCCCTCCTGCCCTCCTAGATAGGAATGTGAATGACCTTAATAAGCTCCTTGAGTTTATTGATGAATTGCTAGCCTGCCTAGCTGAACCCTCGGAGGAGGGAGTCCTCCCTGCCCCTGAAGAGGGAGAGGAGCATATCTATCTCCTTAGCAAGGAGACCTATGCTTGCCTTGTTAGTCATTATATCGATTTTATGACTGCATTCTTGTCTATCGAGATATACTACTGCTAGGCCCATGATATTATAGGGGCTTATAAGTCTGCTGCTATATATTATCTTTTTGCCTAGGGCTTAAAGGGTTTTTGCTAATGCTTAGCTTGCTAGGAGGATCTGGCTAATTATTGAACTTATATTATTCGCTGCCGAGAGCTATTGCTCTCTTGTTATCCTCCTCCCCCTGCCTCTACAGTCAATCCCCGCTTTCTCCTTATTTTCTCTTATAGGTAGCTAATATTTTGCTTTTATTTAGTCGCCTGCTTATATTTCTAAATAGGAGAAGAAGCAGGTCCTGCGCCTAGAGCGAGGCAATGCTAGATTTATTGCTTAGTATATTGCTATGCAAGCATTTTATTATAGAATATAGACTTTAGTTATAGTAGCTATAGAGCTATCCTTAGATGCTAGCAATGCTATCTTAATAGAGATCCCTCTAGATATCTCTTGGGTTTAGTTTAGCTTTTATTATCTTATTGCTATATTTTCATTGGCTAGGGTCTTTAAATTAAAATTTTACTTAGCTATCTTGCTATCCTTAGGATAGATATTTAATTGAATTAATCTTATTGCCTTTGCAGTTAGCCTTATTTTTAGGGGCTAGCTTATCTAGCAATTTTCTAGGGCATTTGCTTTCTCTTTTGCTTGCCTTTCTATTGCATTTTATTATGCTTCTTTATTATAAGTCTTGCATTATGCATATCTTCCTTTAATACCTATTAGTTATACTTTGAAGGCTAGCCTTTCCATTTCACTAGATAGTGAACTTGCCCTTCTAAGATTTTCTTATCCTTAACTGCTTTGACCTCCTATTCCTCATTATCTTCCTTGAGGTTAAGCATTAATAGTATTCTATGAGTATCTCTAGGTCTCTTTATCTAGGGTTCCAAGAGGCTTATATAGAATATATTATGCAGCCTTTTATACTTCTTAGGTAATGCTAGCTAATATACTTACTTTCTTATAACCTTAATAATTTAAAATGGACCAATGAATTAAGGGGCTAGTTTCCTCTTCTCTCCTTTTAGTCTAAGGTTCTTTATTAATAGGACTATTAAGTCTCCTCTCTTAAGGGTTAATAGTTTATAATGCTTATTATAATATTTTGCTTATTATTCTATAGCAATTTGCTAGTGCTCCCTTAATTAGTCTTTAAGCTCTATAAGTCTTAGGACTTAGGCTTTAGCTTTTAATACCTCCCCCTTAAGGGCATTGTCCTCGATATCTAGGCTAAACTCTAGTTAATATCTTAATAATGCTTTTATAGGCAAGATGCCTATTATTGCATTCCTTGCATTATTATATGCAAATTATACTAAGCTTAATAGCTATAGCTAGTTAACTTGCTCTCTATTAATAAAGTATTATAAGTAATATTTTAATATTTAATTTATCCTCTCCATTTACTTATTTATTTATAGGTGAAATGCTATAGAAAGCCTTTATTTTACCTTAGAGTGAAAATAGAGCTTAAACTAAAACTTATTTATAAAGACTAGGCCTCTATCTAAGACTATTCCCTTAGGCATATTAAATTGCAGCTTTATCTCTTAATAGAAAAGCTTTGCTAATTCAATTGCATTAATTATAGTCTATATTAAGAAGTATAAGATATACTTAATAAACCTATTAACTATAATTAATATTATATCAATAGTTTTCCCCTTTTATATTATAGGCAGGAGCCTTATAATAAAGTCTATTAAGAGCTTCTCTATAGGTCTCTTTAGAAATGATAATAATTCTAAGGTGCTATATAGGCAATGCCTTTGGGCTATTACCCCTTAGCAAATACCATAGCCTTGAATATAATCTTTAATATCTTATTCAAGGTTTTACTAATGAAACTTGCGCTGCAATAGTTTAATTATGCAATTAACTTTAAAGTGGCTAGCTAAGGGGTCATTATAATATAGTCTTAATAGCTCTTATTTAATATTTATATCCTTTGGAATATAAAGGCAGTTCTTATGCTTCATAAGGCTATCTTAGCCTAGTGACTAGATATTGCTATTTCCCTTTCTCTTAAGGTCTTATTTAATAGCTTTTTGCCTCCTTATCTCTAGATCCTATTCTTAGGCATCTTAAATAACTTTAATAAGTGCCTCTAAGGACCTTATATTTAATATAGGCTTATGCTTAAGGGCTTGTTTTATAATTACCTTTAGGGTAAATTATTTACAACTAATTATACCCTAGACTTAGTCTATCTAATGCTTAGGATTCAGGGCCTTTTCGCCTTCTTAATGTTCATTGCTAGCAAGGGAAATATTGTCCCTTAAAGACATCTCGTTACGCTACTAGCAAGCTAAGGAAGCATTGTCCTTTAAAGATATCTCGTTATGCTTAGACTGGCCTAGAGCCTGGGACTGCTTAACTTATAAAGACATCTTATCATGCTTATGCACTATAAGTCTCGCATTCTTGCTTACTTGCTATATATTAGCTAGCTTATTCTAAAGGGTTAATAATAGCTTAGTATTTGCTAGCTCCTTGCCCTTATAGTCTAAACAATGCAATAGGGCATTAGCAGGGTTTCCTTTCCTTGATCTATACTTTATAATAAAGTTATAAGGTGCTAAGTATATGCATTAGCAAGCCTATCTCCTATTAAGTTTTAGCTACTTTATAAATATTTAAAGGTTATAATGGTCTAAGAGGACCTTTATAGTCTTTACTGCCCCTTTTATATAGTATTGCTAATATTTAAATGACTTAATAATAGCTATTATCTCTTAGTTTAAGATGCTATAATTAAGCTCTACCTCTTTAAACTTCTAAGATTAAAAGGCAAAAGGATAATAAGATCTTATGTTATTAAGCTATGATGCTATTCTAGCTATTGCAAACTTAAAAGCATTGGTCTCGATATATATACTCCTTGCTAGGTTAAAGTATCAAAGGAGAGGCGCCTCCTTAAAGGCATGTTTTAAGCAGTTAAATGCTAATCTCTTGTCACTACCTAAGGAGATAGTCCTTAGTTTATACCTATTCTTACTTCCTTTTAAAAGGGCATATAATAAGGCTATAATTTAAGAGTAGTTACAAATGAAGTAGCAATAGAAATTGCAAAAGCTAAGGAAGACTTGAACTTTATAGTATATCTTGGGCTCTTTTTAAGATATAACTATATCTACCTATTAAGAATCCATTAAAACCTTAGCACTTAATAGGATAAACCCTAAGAACTTAACTTAGTCCTAGTAAAAGCTATATTTACTAGGTTTTATATAGAGCTTAGCCTATCTTATCCTTTTTAATACTTAGTAGATATACTCTATATGCAACTCCCTATCCTTTGAGAAAATAAGGATATTATTTAAATAAGCTATGCAAATAATATTTAATAGCCCTTATAAAGCTTAATAAATATAACTTTAAAAAGTAGCTAGAGCATTAATTAGCTTAAAAGGCATAATTAAATACTTAAAGTAACTATAATGCATTTAAAAAGCTATCTTTTATTTATCTCCCTCTTAAATTCTAATGCAATAATAAGCATCTTTTATATTAATCTTAATAAAATACTTTGCACTAAAGATATAGTTAAGAATCTCTAAAATAAGGGGTAATAAGTAGCAATTCTTCTCTATTACCCTATTGAGACCTTAGTAGTTAATGCATAACCTAAGGCTCCTATCCTTCTTAGGGATAAATAAGATTAATGCACCTATTAAGCTCTTAAAAGGGCATATATATCCTTTTGCTAGGTTATTATTAAGGTACTCCCGCAGCTCCTTAAGCTTAGCAAGGGATAATAAATAGATAGGTCTATAAAGAGGAACTTAATCTTTTTATAAATTAATTATATAATTAATAGCTTTATAGCAAGGTAAGATGCCTATACTATTTACATTGAATATATCTTAAAAGCTCAATAGCTTAATAGAGATATTATTAATGCCCTTAATTATTAATTCCTCCTTGCCTAATAAGAAGTAAGGTTCCAATGCCTTAATAATATTAAAGATTTATATAATATTTTTGCACTTAATCTTAAACTACTAGGGATGCATGACCTTAACTCCTTTCTATTATTACTTAAACTATTACCATTGCTTATATAAGCATAAGTAAATATAATGCTTTATAAGGGTAGTTATTAATAATAATATAAGGCTTCCTTAGGGTATTAAGTCCCTATCGATTCTAATGCAATAGCATATAAAGTAGCATATTATTCCTTGCAAGTTAATAGCTATAATAAGAACTGCCTAGACTCTATATATAGATAGTTTAAATGAGCCTGCAGTCCTAAGTATAAGTTTAATAGCTATAACCTATCTAAGGCCTTGCTTCCTTGCAAACTATTTGCTAATGAGGTCCACCTCTGCATAACTATTTAAATTGGCATAGGTTTCTATATTAATTTGCCTATTAATTATAATAGATATATAGAATTATATTATTACCTTGACTTTAGGTATAGCGGCCAAGGTAGGGGTATTTAACCCGGCCGCTTCCTATTTCCCTTATTTTAAGTAATGCCTTATGCCTTAGCTAAGTATAGGCATCGGAAGCATAGATATTCCTTGCTATTGCAATTATAGCAATGGAAATGCTTGCTGTCTAGGCCCCTAGGGTTTAAGGTATTTGCAGGGGTTAAGTTTAAATTGGAATTATATTCCCTCCTTTTATTATTTTAGCAGCAAAAGCCTATTAAATTATAAATATTATAGCGCCTTGCCTTCAATAGTTCTTTATCTTACTTAAGAGACTTATAATGCCTCTTCTTAATATTTAATATTAAATCTCAATATTAAGTAGCAAGGGTTATTACCTCCTCTTTTATTTTAAGAATTATAAGGCTATATAAGTTAATATAACTTTAAAGTCAATCTTAGAGCTTAGCAAAGTATAAAAGAGCCCTTTGCTTTTTAAGTGCTCTTAAGAACTATTTCTCTAGGGAGTCAAGGTAAAGATAGAAGTCTATCGAGGTTTAATACTCCTATTGCTTTGCATCCTCAATCTACCTCATTAAAAGAGGCTCCTAGTTACTTAAATCCTTAATAAGGCTAAGGGTCTACTCCTTAAAGTCTTCTTAATTATTCTCAAGGTCTTTATAGTTCTCCTCTATCTATTTATCTAGATATTAGTCCTATCTTGCCCTTCCTTTATAATCTATATAATCTAAGGCAAAGAGGATCCTTTTATAGTCCTTTTAAAACTTTTAATAAGTGCTAATAAAAGCGCGCTATAGGTCGCTTAATTAATTATTATATCTTTATATAGTCACTAAGAGGGGGAGTTTTATAATATTTTTAATTTTAAGGTCTCCCCTATTACTCAAGGCTAAATCATTTAATAGTTAATATCTTCTTATAGACTTCTCATTATTAAGCGCATTAATAGATTTAAGGAGTTCTTTTTCTTGCTCTTAAAGTCGCTTAATCTCTTTAAGCTTCTCAATCTAATTATAAATAGCAATATGCTATTCCTCAAAGTCAGCAGTTTGCAAGCCAAGGATAAATATCTCTTCCATTGACTCCTTATCTAGAGTGTGCAAATTTTCTTCCTATAGCATGGCCGCGGTTACATAGATAGTTCGCTTGCCTTATAATGCCATTTTGCCTCCGGGTAATTATAAGAGAAGCTTTAGAATTATAATAGGGGTTTCACTAGGTAGGTCAATTAGGCAGAGGCGAATATTGGCATTCTATTTATAATAAGACTAAAGCTTAGAGAGTCTTATCTTGCGGGACGCTGGCGATTTTTAGGAGAAAGCCAAGGGAAATGCTTAGGCTACCTTAGGTCTAAGATTACTTATCCCCTAGGCCTTAGGGTTATATATATAGCTTTAAGTTATTAATATATCTCCTTTATTATTTTCTTAAATGCTAATAAGTTTATATTATTTGCAAACTTAATAATAATAATTTTAGCAGCCTTCTTAAGCGCTTTATAGAGCCTTATAATAAATAAGATAAATAAAATAAGTAATAGGGGGGACCTTTGCAAGATATCTATATAGATCTTAAAAGGGGCTAATAGCGCACTATTAAAGTGAAGTTATGCTATGCATACTTATAAATAGCTTCTTAACTATTTAATTAGCTAATTAAGGAAGCTTATATTTATAAGGGAGGAGATAAAGTATCTATAGTTTATTATATTAAAGGTGCCTATAAAATCTAGTTATAGGAGCAATGCTATTCTATAGCAATCCTATGCTATATATATAGCTTTAACTATAACTGCTAATGCTAATTCTATTGATCGATGGACTCTATTGCCTATTTAGCTATTAAGAAGTAAGTGCCTCTCCTTTGCATTAGCTGCAATGCATTTCCTAATGACTATTTCTATTATCTTACTTATAACGCTTAATAAGGAGATAGGTCTCTAGCCCCTTGCTATGCGCTGCTATTCAAGGGTCTTACTTAGCTTAGGGATAACTATAATAGATACTTATTAGAATTATATAAGGAAATGCCCAAGAGAGAAGCTAGCTTATGCTATAAGCGCAAGGGTCTCTAGGAAGAGGTCCCTGCAGGCCTTAAGGAAGCTAGTAGGAATTCTATTATCCCCTAGGGCTTTCTAGGACTGGATTTGCTTAAGAGCATTGCATAGTTTATTAGTTGAGATATAGGGCGCTATTGGGCTCTTGTTAAGGTTAGGTTAGTTCCTTTTAAGGGGTTTTAAGAGGTTAGAGTTATTTGCTTAGGGGCATAGGAAGAAGCGGTCTATTAAGATAATAGCCTTATCTTAATATATAAGGGTAGGCATAGGGTTATTAAGTCTTATAAGTGGCAGGAGCTAAGGAGGGGGCAGCGCAATGCTACTTCGGAGCCTTGCCTAGCATTTTAGTTTCTATAGCTTAGTTAAGCTAGAGCTTGCCTCTTTAAGGGCATAGCATTAACTTGCCCTTCTTGCATTAGCTATATAGCATTCTTAGTATGCGCCTGCCTCTTATAGCTTGGCTTAGTTAGCTCTTTCTCTTATCTATTGAAATCTTTGCTAAGCTTACTTAAGCTATTTAATAGCATTAATGCTTTCTTAGTTTTACTATAGGTTATGCTTATAGCCTTTATAGCTTTAAGTTAAGGTTATAAATATAGCAATTAAGTAAAGCTATTTAATAAGCTAATCAATTGCCTTATCTAAGGCTAGTGCTAAGTTAAGTGCATTATAAGTTTAATATAGCTATATTATAGCTTCTCTTTTAATAGCAGTTATATCTATTGCTTTTTAGTTAAATTATTTCTTTGGTATTAAGCTTAAAGATAGAATATTGCCTATATATATTTACTATGGGAAATGGTTAAAGCTATTAAGGTTAAAGTCTATTTTATTATAGCTAGCTTTAAGCCTATTGCTTGTCTAGGCAAGATCTAGGGTACTATTGCAATGCCTATAGGCTATGTAGGTAATTATGCTATAAGGCGTTGCAAGTTCGACTTAAAGGCAAGTTGCAGTCTTTAAGAGGGCTATATAGCCTCTTAAGGTCTAGCTATATAGGTCCTATATAGGATAGTATAAGTTAAAATCCCTTAAGAGGAGAGTATAGTTATTTGCATTGATTTTAGCAAGGGTTTATAGCGCAGGGGAGTCTTTGCTACTATTAAGGGGATTATATATTGCTATAATATAGCATAGCTAAGTATAAAAGTTTATGCTAGCTTAGTCTTCGCTAGCCTTATATATCTATAACCTAGGTTTATAGCGCTTATATATATATAAAGCTACTTTGCTACTATAGTATATTAAGTGGTAATTTATTATTCTAAGATAAGCTAAGGCTCCTATTATTCCATTTTATGCTAGTTTAATAAGTATAATAATATTATAAGCACTTTAAGCCTATAGCGCTAGCTATATAAGCGCTAGTTTATAGTTAATATTCCATAGCAATACTTATATTATTGCAAGGACTAAGATAAGAAGATAAAGCTATGATTTACTAGTAAGGATAATATATTAGCAGCTTAGGGCTGCCTTGCTTAGTTTAAGGAGCCTCTTAAGTAGCTAGCGCTCCTTCTAAGGAGCTAGATAGGGAGAGAGACTAAGTTAGCCTTAGGTTAACAGCAGGCTAGGGCTATTATTAGCTATATAATAGTGTCTTAAAGTCTATTGCTTAGCAAGGGGATAGTATTAAGGTTAGGCATAAGGGCTATTAAAGTTAATATTTTAATATAAAACCTTAATAGTCTATTATAATAGCCCTATTTTGCTTAGGTCTAGTAGTTATTTACTATAAAGCATTGTTAGCTCTATGCTAAGTAGTTACTATTGCATAGGATATAGCAATAGGGAATCTTATTACTTTGCATAGGGCAGTTCTTATAAGCAGCTCCTTTGCATTAGCTATATATTAAGGCTATATTGTAAACTCTAGCAAGATATTTAAACCTAAAGCATTTAAAGCATTAAGTAAGTTTAAGGCCCTTATTATATAGTTTGCAATTATATAATTCTATGTCTATTAATATATCTTAATTGCAAAGGAGGTTTATATTAATCATTAAGGCTATGCATAATAATATACTTATTCTTATATTAAGTATAGTTTGCCTTTTAAGGGCCTTAATACTTATAATTATAATATTATTAATAATATTAATTATTTTAAGAAGCTAACTTAAGTTATTTAATATAAAGTTATATTAAATCCCCTTTACTAATATTGCAAAGGTTAAGGTTATGAGGGTTACTATAGTATCAAAGGCTACTATGACCTAGCTCTAGTTATCTTATTTAGACTGCATGCTAGAGGGAGTTAAGAAGGTCAAGGTTATATCTCTACTAGGCAGGCAGCGGGCTGCGATCATATTATCCCTGCCTTAGGCTTAGTTAATTGCAAGGACTATTTCCTTTGGGGTTCTATTGAGTATATCTAGGCTAGCATCTCTTGATCTTATTATAATTTTGCGCTTAATGCAGCTTTAGGTTACTCTCTTAATAGGTCTTATTATACTTATAAGTTAAGTTAAGCCATGGGAGATAATTAAGAACTATAGGGGTTTAGTCTTATTATTTAAGGCAGCTAATAATGCTATGATAATTGCTTCTATAACTTTAGCTATAATTCAGTCCTCTATTGAGGTTATAATCTATATAGTTAAGGCGCAGTTGCATATTGCTAATGCATTGAGCTACTAAGCATACTCCTAAGCTATTATCTATACTTATTTAAGAAGGTTAAGTAATATTAATCTTATAAAGGTTTTATATGCTATTTTATTAAGTTAGTCAATATAGTCATTGCTTAAATTTATATTGCTTTTAATGCTATTTTAGTTATTATATTAGCTAAAGTTTATATTTAGGTTATAGTGGCTTTAGTCAAGGCTATGCTGCCTAGAGTCTAGGACCATTAGCAATATTGCATTATTAATGCTGCGGGCCTAATGCGCTATTAAAAATAGGTTAATATAAGGCCTCTAGAAATAATTCTATTGTTAGATTTAATTTTAAAGGGTATTTAGGGCTGCACTAAGCAGTGGCTTATTTAGAGCAAAGATTATTATAATATAAATTAATATAATTAAATTAATAGAGCTTTTCTATTAAGAGATAAAGTTATAATTTAATATACTTAAGGGAATAGTCTTAAATAGAGGCTTAGTCTTTATAAGTAAGTTTTAGTTTAAGCTTTATTTTCACTCTAAGGTAAAATAAAGGCTTTTTATAGCATTTTACTTATAAATAGATAGATAAATAGAGAGAATAAATTAAATATTAAAATATTACTTGCAATGCTTTATTAATAGAGAGCAAGTTAATTAACTATAGCTATTAAGCTTAATATAATTTATATATAATAATGCAAGGAATATAATAATAAGTATCTTGCTTATAAAAGTATTATTAAGATATTAATTAAAGTTTAGCTTAAATATTAAGGATAATACTCTTAAGAGAGAGGTATTAAAAGCTAAAGCTTAAGTCTTAAGACTTATAAAGCTTAAAGACTAATTAAGGGAGTATTAATAAATTGCTATAGAATAATAAGTAAAATATTATAATAAGCATTATAAACTATTAACCCTTAGGAGAGGAGACTTAATAGTCTTATTAATAAGGAACCTTAGATTAAAAGGAAAGAAGAGGAAATTAGCCTCTTAATTTATTAGTCTATTTTAAATTATTAAGGTTATAAGAAAGTAAGTATATTAACTAGCATTACCTAAGAAGTATAAAAGGCTATATAATATATTTTATATAAGCCTCTTAGAACCTTAGATAAAGAGACCTAGAGATACTTATAAAATACTATTAATACTTAACCTTAAGAAAGATAATAAGAAATGAGAGGTTAAAGTAATTAAAGATAAGAAAATCTTAAAAGAGTAAGTTTATTATTTAATAAAATGAAAAGGCTAGCCTTTAAAGTATAATTAATAGGTATTAAAGGAAGATATATATAATGCAAGACTTATAATAAAGAAGTATAATAAAATGCAATGGAAAGGTAAGTAAAAGAGGGAGTAAATGCCTTAGAAAATTACTAGATAAGCTAGCCCTTAAAAATAAAGCTAATTGCAAAAGTAATAAGATTAATTTAATTAAATATCTATCTTAAGAATAATAAGATAGCTAAGTAAAATTTTAATTTAAAGACCTTAGCTAATAAAAATATAATAATAAGATAATAAAAGCTAAATTAAACTTAAGAGATATCTAAAGAGATCTCTATTAAGATAGTATTATTAATATCTAAGGATAATTCTATAGCCCTTATAATTAAATCTTACATTTTATAATAAAATGCTTATATTATAATATATTAAGTAATAAACCTTATATTGCTTCTTTTAAGATATAAAACTTACTTCTTCTCTTACTTAGAAATATAAGTAAGTAGTTAAATAGGAATAAAATATTAACTATTAATAGGGGGAAGCAAGAGAAAGAGAGGGACTTATAATAAAGGAAGGGGGAGGAGGATAATAAGAGAGTAATAGCTCTTAGCAATAAATAATATAAGTTTAATAATTTACTAGATCCTCTTAGCAAGCTAAATATTAATAAGAGCTTATTAAACCTTAGATATAAGGGTAACTTATAGCAATAGACTTATAAGCTCTTATAATATTATAAGCCTATTAATAATATATCTCAATAGATAAGAATATAATTATAAAATTAATATAATAATTAATAAGGCAAGTATAAGTCTCCTTAGAGAGGAGAAAGGCATATTCTTCTCTCTTATTAAGAATAAGGAGTTCTCTCTCCTTAGAGAGCTTAGCAAGGCAAAATAGCAATTTATTAATAAACTTAAGAAGCTTATTAAAGTTATTTATATTCTTATTTAAGAGAGCAAGAGAGCTAAATATAAGCAATTAATAAATAAACATTAAATAAGAAGCCTAAGAAGTAAAATAGAGGCTAAGGGCTTGCAATATTTACTTATAAGGCATAAGTATTACTATGCTTAAAATATTGCTTGCAATAGGCTAACAAAGCATTAAAGAAAAGATAGGCAATTAAGGCCTTATTAATAGGTTTTCCCCTTATAATAATTAAGGCCTTGAGGGCAGCTAAGTCCTAGCTATTAGCAGTTTAAAAATAATATATATATTAAAGTCTTAGCATAAGAAAGGCATAGACTTAAGTAAGTTGCTAAGTCTTCTTCTTATCTTAGGTAGCCTTCTTAGTAGCCTTTAATTAAGTAGTTTAAGCTTTTAAAGGCATCTTAATAAGGATAGCAAAACTTAAGAGAAATATTAGTTAATTCTTAATAAGAGGGTAAAGATAAGTAATAGAAAATATAATAAAGAGTTAATAAACTTTAAATATAAATAAAAACTTTAATAATAAAGTTTAAAAATATAATAAAGT
>JAMAKE010000283.1:0-16941 GCA_023628695.1 Nectriaceae sp. PG4201
AAATAAATAAACTTTCCCTTAACTTTATACTTCCTTCTTAAAATATATTATTAAATTAAATTATTTCTTAATAAACTCTTTTCTTTTTATCTTTATAATTTTATAAACTATTTAATTAAATGCAATTATAATTAAATTATATAATAATTTTAAGATTTAAGAGCTTAAGTTAAGCATTTTAAGAGTCTTAGTAAGATATATTGAGGCCCATTCCGCGCCCTTGATTTCAAGGGATAAACCTATCTTTAGCGGTAGTATATTTCCTCCCTCTAACAAACTTCTAAGCCTCCCTTATAGAGAAAAATATTAAGGGGGGTTTTAAAGGAGCTAGGCTTATTCCTCTTAACTTAGAAGCAGTTATTCAAAAGCTTGATATGCAGTTATAGACTTCAATGCCTACCAAGGGGGAGCCTAGCCTGCCTAACCCTTAGGTCTTAATACCAAAGACAGCCAATGAGGCTAGGGCTTAGATAGAATACTTAAAAATGCAAATCCATAGGCTCCAAAGTAGCTCCCTAGCCTTTATTTTAAAGGCCTTAACTTCTCTTTCCAAAAGAGCAGAAGCAATTATGCATTAAATAGCACATTAAAGGCTGAGGTATGAGATCTTCAGTAAGTAAATATAACCCTTAGTAAGAGGCATAGGGCAAAGCGGACCCGGCTGCAGAATAAAGGGAAGATGACTATATAGGAAGGAAGAGATGCAATTAATTAAATGGTCCCTGCTGCTAAGGGAGAAGCTGAATTGGCTGAAAATGGGGGGCAAGGAAGGGGGGCTCAATCGAGGGAAAGGCGCTATGAGCTATGCCGCTAACCTAGTCATAACTCAAGGACCTATGAGATAGTGATTGAGACCTCTGAAGAAGAGGATAGCAACTAGTTTCAATCGATTAAATGGTTTACCCGGCGGGTTGACTAAGCTAGGTGCCGCTAAGGCCCCCGCCTCTCCGGCAGGAGAGGCGGGAATAAAACCTATATATTTATCCTTAGTATATATGACCAATATAACTTCAATTAATAATAACTCAATAACAACATATCGCATTAAAAAAAAGAGATATATATTTAATTTATATTTAATTAGAGTTATTATGTTAAATTTGTTTTATAAATTATATAAAAATTAGAAATGTTATGCTATATTAAAAATAGACCCTAGCCCTATCTATAGGAATTTGCTACTGGAATTTGCATGCTACCTACTTCAATAGTAGGCACCTCTTCCTCATCACCTCAATTAAGATAAACTATATTTCTCTCCTCTAGCTCTCGGTCAACCTCTTTATATATTTAGGCCTTAGTCTCTAGGCTTTGTATGCCAATTCTAGCAGTCCAATTAATATGAAAATAAGATCGGGTTATAGATATGATCTTTATCTCTATAATGATCTCAATATTAAAGCTGCTCGAGCTCCCTAAGCATTGCAATAATTGAGTTTCTATTGATAATATTACTAAGATAAAATTATCTAGCTCAATACTTAGGGAAGCTAAATTATATAATGAGGGAGCTATTATAGAAGCTTATTTAGATTTCTTCTATTCCTAGACTATAGGGATATATTTAAGCGATATAGAAGGAAGCATTATATAGAGAAAATTTTACTCTTCCTCATTAGCTTTATCTCATTTCTTTTTATATATTTCAATCAATTCCAATTCCTTTGGTTGCAAGAGGTTTTTTAAGCGTTCCCTTCTTTCAGTCTCGGCAGCTGCTTTGGCATTGGCAGCAGCTTGACCCCTGAGTCAGGGACGACCTTTAGCTTCCTTGGCTGCCTTAGCTGATTCTTCCTTTCTAAGGTCCCGGAATATAGCTTTAAGCTGCCGGGCCCGTTTTTCGGCTTCCTTTTCCTCTTCTTCTTCCGCTCGAGCCCTTATTTTATCTCGAAGCTGCTTAATGCAATAGGCTCCATTGTCAACTTTAATATGATGAAGGGTCTTAGTGCGGCGACTTTTAAGCTAGATTTTCTCTTGCTATAGCTCAATTAGCTGCTTATGAGCTGATTGAGTGACTAAAGCTAGGTCAAGGCATGCTCTAACGTGCTTAATTGTCTTTCTTGTCGGGCTACTAAGAATATCTAGCTTCTATTGAATAGCAGCAAATTCCTGTTTTGCCTTCGTAGGCATTATATAACTGGTATATATGAGCTTAGGCAAAAGGGGCTCTTTAACTTCCTTAGCTGCCTGCTAAAGGGGGTTCAAAATGACCTCCGGTTTAAAGGGCCAAAGACCGGTTTTTTCCTAGCCTATATATATATAGCATGCCTTGAATGCAGCTCTATATAAACGATCCTATTGGTTAAGGAAGTCAAATCGGGTAATTTAAGTGCCTCTAGCAGCGATGAAATTCTTGAGAGCAAAATGCTATTCCCTCTTGAGGTGTTAATAGATGCCTATATCTAGAGGCTGCAAGATATAATTAATATGAGAAGGCAGCTTAAATGGGGCTATTTTGAATAGTTCATAATATTAAATGAATTTAAGGTCCTTATGTGCAGTAAATCTATCTATGACTAGGACCCGAAATATGGTCTTTATTGTTTGAATAAAAGCTCTGCTGTTAGCAGCCCGATTTTCTTTAAACTTAGACCTCGTAAGAGAGGAAGGATAGCTGAACTATTGTTCTAAAGAAAATCCCTTGAAGTTATTGCTAAGGGCAAAAGAATGCTTATTAAAGTGCTATAGCTATTATAAAGCCTATTGTGTTGGCGCTGGAGCTCGCACACTGTGATTGGTCCATTTTCATAGTTTTCAAGTATTTAAGGATGCATTTGTCCTTAGTAGAATGAGACAAGCAAACTTTCCCCTGACTTCACACTTCCTTCTTAAAATGTATTATTAAATTGAATTGTTCCTCAACAAACTCTTTCCCTTTTGTCTTTATGATTTTATGAACCATTTGATCAAATGCAGTCATGACCGAATTACGCAACAATTTTTGAGATTTGAGAGCCTGAGTCAGGCATTTTGAGAGTCCCAGTGGGACATATTGAGGCCCGTTCTGCGCCCTTAATTTCAGGGGATAAACCTGTCTTTGGCGGTGGTATGTTTCCTCCCTCTAATAAACTATGAAGAATTGATAAAGCTTATATTTAAATTAATTAAGATTATCTTTTTATTGATTTTAATAAATGCATATTCCTTAAGTAGCACTTTAGCTAAAAAGATAAGAAAAGAAGGAATTAAAGCCTTAGCAATGCTAATTGCATTAATAGATATTAATAACTCCTTATTTCCTAGTTAAAATAATACTCTTTAAGTATTCTTTTTTATCTAGGTTAAGTAGATTTTTATAGTGCTTTTCACTTAACCTAGCTATAAGGGGGTCTCATTAAAGTTCTAGAGATTTGCTAGCTTAAGGTCTAAAGCCTTAATAATAATTTTAAATTCATTGAACTAGCCTTCGAGATATTTAATATTTAATTCCGCTTTAGTATATGAAATTTCCTTGATTTTAAGTGCTTTATATATAAGCTCTAGATGCCATTGCTTAAAATAGCATGCCCAAGTAATTGATATAGGGTTTTTAAGACTAGATTGATAGAATCTATAGAGGAAATTTGCATAGTTATATAAATAGAGCTCTATGACTATAAAATTGCTCCATTCAATAGACTGAATATATATAACTAAAGCCTATTCTTTGGACTTCGTGAGAGCTAAAGGGGAGCCTCTAGACCTTCCTTAAGAAAGAGGTTTATTTAATTTAAGAAGCCGCATATATTTCTTCAAGAGAGCCAGTGAGATATAGTTAATAGCAGCAACTTTATCTAGTATAAGTAGGCGAGGGGGTAATTTGCTCTGCCAGGTTATATGTGTAATATATAGACCCGCTATATAATCCTGGGCAGCGGAGGCTGCAGCGTTAGATTTCAAGCGCAAAAATTCAAGCATGCTTAGAAGTAATTGAGATGTATATATGGTCTTAATTTGAATGCAATACAATGCAAATTGATGGAGTTGTGGTGTTCAATAGTTCAATTAGGCATATATAGAAGGGACGAATATATAGGTTTTGTCACCGCCTTTCCCATAGGGAAAGCGGGGGCCTAGGTGGTCACCTGCACCTTAGTCAACCCGCCGGGTATTATGTTTTTATTGAGCTTCTTAGTTAGAAGGTAAGAGAAAGTGTTCCACTCGATTGTCTATTCTACTTGCTTATTATATATGTTATTATTATATAAATATATCTTATTTATATTCTATTAT
This sequence comes from Nectriaceae sp. PG4201, assembly GCA_023628695.1. Lineage (NCBI taxonomy): Eukaryota > Fungi > Ascomycota > Sordariomycetes > Hypocreales > Nectriaceae > Nectriaceae sp. PG4201. The sequence continues at coordinate 4,210 of JAMAKE010000283.1, forward strand.
ATATATAGCAAAAGTTATCTTGCCTTAAAGCTAAGAGTAAAAAAATAAAGTTTTTTTATAGTGGATTTATAGTGGATTAGTGGTCTCATTTTCACTGTATTAAAGAGAGATTTTTAAGAATTTATATTTCATTTAAATGAAAAAGGCATAATTTCTTTTAAACTTTTTTTAAAATTATAAAGTAAATATTATTAGTTAATTTAGTTAAGAATAAAAATATGAAAATTCTTTAATTTTATTTTATAGATAAATCCTATGTAATTTAATATTTTTAAGAGTTGAGTTTTAGCGATTTAAGGTGGCGCACTGTAAGGTGGTAATAAACTTTTGGCATGTTACTGTAAAGGCAGCAAGGCATTATGTAGTTATTATTACGATGATAATGGTTTCACAGTTTTAAATAATATGAAAGTTTTTTATTTTTAATAACTTGATAGATTTATACTTAACTAACTAATATATAGGGTATCTATTATGTTATACGTTCCCTCCTTGTTACGAGCTATTTTCTCGTCTCCCGTCTCCCCCCCCCCCCACTCCCAGGGCCGGGTCTACGGTAAGGAGTGGCTTACTGGGTGAGCCACAACGGGCACTTAACTATAAACTATATAAACACTCTCTAGAGCCTCCCTTATATAGAACACTTAGCCGCCTCAACTATCAACATACACACACAAACACACGTTGATTACATCAACGCATCTTTGACACGTTATGAAGACGAGACTTTCGCTCAGCGCTACGTTCTAACCCTCTGCTAACACAAATCCTGCACGACCGATTTGCACAGTTACAAACCGTACCGTCAAAGTAAGTGAAAGTTAGTTGGTTATTAGTTTCACTCCTATTTACCAGTGTTCGCCATCACTCCAAACACCTGTAGTTCTTCCATGATTCAGTAATAAGGGAAAGTCGAACAACTCCATTTCCTCTACGTCCGATCTGGAGCTAGTTCTTGGAGGCAGCATATGCTCCCACTCTTTGCGAAGCTCCATGGCTTCGTTTCTGACCTTTTTCGCTTCTGTTGGCCTTTTCTGTGCGCTGAGTACTACTGACAGGCGAAACTGAACCCTGGCAATATCCTCATTTCTCCACTGAACGCCAAGATGCGACTCTGCGAGCACATTCCGAAGACAATGTCTAGATGGTCCATGTGAGCCATGTTTCTCATCGGCAATGGCGTTCGGTTGCTACTTACTCTGCCTCCTCTAGCTCGCCGACATTCTGAAGACAAACCGCGAGGAGATATTGACTTGCAAGAGTCTCGTGGTTTGTATGCCCCTTTATCTTTATTCGTATCTCAAAGTTCTGCCTGTGAAGCTCTAGGGCCTCTTTGATGCATCCCATCTTGAAGGCGGCCTGGGCGACGTAGTTCTTGGTCTGAAGAGCCAAGTAGTCGTGACTGCTAAGAATATTTGACACCAGGTTGATGTAGCCATAGGCCACGTCCAAAGTCTCTGGGTCGTCATTTCTGGAAGCATGTAGCAAGAACTTGAGAGACTTAGCGAAGCCCGTCCGCGCTGGGAGTCCCTCTTCACCGCCGGCCTTTTCATAGTGTTCTATCCCCATATCTGCATACTTCTTTGCCTCATCGATATCATCGATGCAAACCAAGCTAAGGTCAATAAATGATCTGCCATGGTTAACGTGGTCTAACTGGGACCACTGGGACTGAGGGATACCGCTCATACTCTCTCGACGTAGCTGTGTTGTCAACACGACCAGATCCTTGGCCTCGCGTTTCCCGGTAACACCCATGTAGCCGTAGTACATCTGCAATGTTCCTACGGCGTCAGCCATGGTGATTCGCGTTTCTAGGTGGCCCTGTTTGATCAGGGTGGTGCAAACGGTTTTGGCACTCTCGAGAATCGGGATGGCGTCTGGCTGCTCCCCTCTCGTCATAAGATAATAGCCCACATCCCGCAGTAATTGGGCGAACATTGAATTTCCTTTGATTCCAGGGACCGACTGCTTGAACGCGACATTAACGCTGATCAGTTGTCCGATATACTTTTGGTAGTCGTCCCAGGGATTGCGATCTCCGTGAGTGATGATGCTGGGGACTGGAAAGACGTGCCTCACGATCGAGACAACATCAGCAAAAACTTGTTCTCTGGCCTCAATATCGGTATCGAGCTGATGAAGAATGTGCCTCTGTAAAGCACGATGGGTTCGGAGCGCGACACTATCACCCACCGCATCGCGGTCTACAAGATGTCGTTCGTGGAGCCTCCTAATGGCTTCATTAAACCTTGCGTGCGTCAGCCACTGGTTCTATATGCTGGGAACTCTCACGCTTGCCGAAGTCTGTCCCAGAACACCCAGGTACCCGTGCTCGCTTGTCCCCCAGACCCGAGAAACATGTCCTCTGGTACAGCATCCGCGTCCAGAAAGGCGAGCATCTGCAAAAGCTGGCGTGCGTCGCCGTCAAGACGGCTCCAAGCCAGGTCCCACACGGTTGATAGGGTGTAATCGTAGCCCACGGCGGATGACGTACAGTCGACTGCCCAGATTTGGCTCGATTTGTATCGGTTCTGCAATACTTTGTTGATGTCGGCAATCGTGCACTGCGACCTTGCCACATAACCAGCAAAGTGAACTATGGCTAGAGGGAGGCCTCCGAGGTCTTTCGACAGTTGCTCTCCATCATCTTGTTCCGAGCCACCGCGGCGGAGATAGCGTTGGATAAGAGAGCACCCTTCGCCGGAAGACATGGGTTGTAGAGGCACATTCTCTGTGCAGAGTTCGGCCATAGAGGGATTTTGCGACGTGATGAGGATTGCCCCTCGGTCTCCAGGAGGCCAGAACTTGTTGATGATAGGGCGCTCCTCGGCGTTATCGAAAACAAGAAGCCAGGACAATTCTAGCGGAAAGAGCGAGATCAGAAAATAGGGGCTACAGAAACTCTCGGGAATCCTAACCTGTCGACTGGAACCAGTCTAGGCCAGTCCGAATTTGCATTCCCATGTCCAAAGTCTCATCGTACAGCTTGAGATGCCTGAGGATAGACAGGAAGGACTCGACGAGCGTTGCATGTGACTTGCAGTGAAGCCAAAAGACATACTGGTAACATGGTCCATACTGATACGTGTATTCCAGGGCGGTTTCGGTCTTACCCATGCCGCCGGTACCGTGGATGACACATGAGCAGCGGTGCGGTCTGTTGTTTCCTACTTCGTAGAGACTAGGCTCGAGACTTTTGTGAATATGCGATAGGACGTCGTCTCGCCCAGAGAACATAATGTTCCGTGCCAATGGGACATTGGTAATTAACGGAGACCGCCTCGTGGTTGGAATTGCGTAGGAGTCAAACCGATCAAGGACCTCTTCGTGCCTTTTTTTCTGTTGCTGTGCATCAGCGAGTCGCACCTCTGTTTCGAAATCGCTGCACGCGGCCCTGAGGTCCTCGGTTGCTTTCCGATAAGTCTGAACGACGGATGACCACTCTGCCTTGATAAAGATGTCTCTTCACGCGTTAGCTCGGAGACATGGCATCGTTCAGCGATCAACATACCAGACTTTCCAGCCCCGAGAAACTTCATCAAAGAGACGCAGAAGCCAGTGTACAGGTGGTAGACAGTTCTGAGAGCTTCATGCAGCCGTGGGGTGAAGAGGATATCAGTGAAGGCTTGAAACCTCGGCAAGTCCTTTGAGAGGCTTGATAGCATCTCTGAGATGCCATCGAACAGTTTCGTGAATCTCATTATAGACTGGATATTGCATAGTCAGCGACTCAGCACCTCGCTGCAACTCCCGCAACCAAACTTGACGCGGAGCGACATTAGCTAGCCTCACCTGTAGTATTATCTGGACACTCCCCCAGATCAAGGAAGCAACGCTTGAGCTTTGCGAGATGGTCGAAACGGCATGACTAAATGGCTGGATGTCCTCGAGGATCTTGGATACCGTTGGAATCCGCTTCGCCATGCCATTCCTGGCATATGCGTCTTTCAACAATTGGAGCGAGGCCTCGAACGCCCTGTGGTCCCCCAATCTGTCGTATGCTTGATAGTTGGACGGCTTCAGGCTTTCGGTCTTCTCTACCAACGCAAAGCGCCACAGATTGACCTGGACGTCTTTCCCTTCATCTCCAAGAATGTCATCGGTAGGGTCGTACCTGTCGAATGATGCATCGGGAGCCACGTCCTTGCCTTTGTTTAGTGAGATGTCGCTCTGGACTGCCGTTTTGCGACAGGGCAGACAGCAAAGATCCATTTCCGATAGTGAGAAAGATGGGGCCTCGGGGCTTCTCAAGACTAGGAGCTGTGGAGCTGCTAAGAGCATAAAGAGTTCCGGGTAGGATTTTGGCTCGGGTTAGCACGGAGGCTAACGCAGAGCCTCGTGAGAGGCAACGCAGCCTGAGCGGCGACCGCCTTACTGGCAGGGTTTATTCCCTTGTCCTACCCCGACCTACGTAATCACACATTTCAATATTGAAAGCTGCTGGTCGAGCGATGCGGGGCTTCACACCCTCCCAAGGCTCGGGCTGTCCGCTATGCTATTATTATCCTAGCTGCACATGCACCCGCCTTAGGCCCTGCCCCTACGACATGAGGTCAGCTGGAAGGCCCCGTTTGGCCAAGCCATAAAGGCCTCAGTCCTTATATACATACGCTCTATGATGCTAAATGGCAAATGAGGCGAAGGCCCGGCAACAATCAGGCCATCTATCCCAGAGTCTAACTACAATGGCAGCAGCGATACCTTCGGGCAACGTCTACGGATCGATGCAGTTCATGGATTGGCAGGAGGCATACGAAGTTGAGAAGCCATTCGAGAGTTTTATTGATTTCCCAAAAGGTGCCGCTGACAAAAGAAGAACAAATGTTGTTTTTCAAGAGAAGGATGTGCTCTTCAACGATGGTCGAGGCCACGAAGATGACTTCACCTTGGATGACCACGCATTCGAGCTCTATAGACATCATTCAAGCTTCGACCAGTTTCACTCCAGGGAGGCTGTGGAGGCAGTGTACTTGCCCGAAGTGGCGGAGCTGATCAAGGCGGTAGTCGAGGGGGTAGTGATACGAAAGGTTGGTGTTCTTCTCGATGAAGGGTCAATTTAGGTGTGTGTGTATGTTCTATCTACAGGATACGTGAAGGGGCGGGGGTCCTTCAGTGAAGGACCACGAGCGGGTCACGTGCACCCACGGGCTCGCCTGCCTCAGGCCAGTATATGACCATGGCAAGCCGCTTCACGTATCAAGTCCGGGGCCTTTAAGAGGCATTCCACTGTCCTCAGTGGCAACATCATACATTAGTTCCTTTCATATCGTCTTCCGTTCGTCTCTCCTTTCGATCAATGGCGCCGGCGACGGCGTTTCACAGCGGCCGCGGGTCCGTCGTCTCCCTTTCTGGGGATTTCGCCATCTTCCTCCTCAGGGGTTGCGATTTCGGCGTCACCGGCGTCGTCGGCACCGGCTTCCTCTTCATCGCTTGGAGGGATGACTGGGCCAGCGGCGGCCACGCCTACGGCAGGGGCCATCCGGGGCTCAATGGTCTTCTTTTGTTTCTTTGTTCTCTTCCGGCGTGCAAGGGGCTCGCGTTCGCCGTCAGGGAATTGGGCTTCAAAGGCTTCGACAAGGTCAGAGGAAATCTCTTCCACAGGGACCCAAGCATCATGTTCAGGACCCCAGCCTTGCCAGCGTACATAGTATCCCGTCTTCTCTTTCCGGTTCCGACCAACACGTCGGACTTCCTTCTTCAGTAGCTTTTCCACTCTGTAGATGTCATCGTCCGACTCATCCTCCAAGGGGCCGGGTTCCTCAGGTTGGAAGTCGTCGGCATGAGCCGGTTGCAAATAGCGGCACGAGACAACAGGGTGAATATTCATAGTGGCGGGGAGATCTAGTTTGCAGGCTAGGTCCCCCACCATTTCCACGATTGTGAAGGGGCCCATTCGTTGCTGAGACCACTTCCGTGGTGGTTTGCCGGGTAGTTGATATCCTTTGTGCAGTTGAAGGTAAACTCGGTCTCCGGCCTTCAGTTGAATAGGGCGATGCTTAGCATCATACCACCTTTTTGCCTTGGCGGCAGCGAAGTCCATCGCCAGTCTAGCTTCCTTGCGCACAGCCTCCCGAAGGAAGGGTAAGTCAGCAAGCTCATTCGAAGGTTGTAGAGCCTCCAGCGGTCCACGGAGGCCAACACCGTATAGGAACTCGTGCGCTGAGCAGCCCGTGCCCGTGTTATACGCCCCGTTCAAGTTCCATTGTAGGGCGGGCAATAGGTGCGCCCAATTTGCATGCGGGTTTTCCATGTAATGGAATCGTAGCGCGATTTCAACGGTCTGGTTCCTTCGTTCCGCGAGGCCGTCGGCCTGTGGGTTATATGCCGTGGTCATAGCTATGCGTGTGCCGAAGCCCTTCCATAGTCCTCGCCAGAAATCGCCATTAAAACGGCGGTCTCGATCCGAGATGATGACCTTAGGCATGCCCCAGTCTGACAGCATCAACTGTCTAGCCAACACAGTAGCCCAGTCTTGGGCTGAGTAGGTAGAATAGCCTGGTATCAGAAGACCTCTTTTGCTGGATAAGCAGGTGACTGTCATCAAGGAATCGAACTGACTGAAGCCTTCCATCGCCCAGGGGGAGTCCCTTGAGGCGACTGGGGGAAGCTCGACTATAAAGTCAATCGCGATGGTGTGCATAGGGAGGATAGGCGGCCGAACCGGCCTGTAGCTGCCAATTTCCTTCTTGCGGCTGGTCTGACCCAGGCAGCATGTCTGACACTTATTGATGTGTTTCCTGATCAATCGTGTAAGGTTATGGATTGACAGTCCCGACAGCTCCCTTGTCATCCTTTCGATCCCGAAGTGGTGTTGATCGTCGTGAGCCATTCCCAGCAGGTCATCGATACAGTTGTGCGGCACGCAAAGGCGGACCTGCTCGTCTATTCCATCGTGGTAGAGTAATCCGTTGCTCAGGTGGAAAGGGACCCCGGGCTTTGAAGAGTTTGCGATGTCCTCATCGTTCAGGGTCGAACTTTCAATAAGCTCCCTGCCAACAATAGAGCCAATGATCTTGGAATATTTCGAATCCAATATATAGCCCTGCTGAAACTGCGCTTTTGACTCCTCTGACATCAGCGCCTCTGCGGCCACAAACACATCATCGAGTGCTGTGTAGTCGGGACGAAGTCGGGCTGCATTGATGTCGGTTTCCGGTGCGGTCAGTCGGCTGAGGGCATCGGGGATGAAGTTCTTTTCCCCTGGGATGTGGTATACTTCGAGGTCATATTCAGAGAGATAGATAGATGCCACCACCAGTCGTCTATTGGCCCGGTCTGTACTGGCTGTGCTGAGCGTGGTCTTTTCAACGACCTGCTTAGTAGCCGAATGATCTGTGAGGACAACTGTAGGCAGTTCCGCTGATTGAAGGTGTGTACGTATTCTCTTGACTGCCCATACAAGGCATGCGACTTCCAATTCCGTAGGGCCGTAGTTCATTTCTGCGCTGGTGAGTGTTCGGCTGAGGAAGTAAATCGGTTCCACGGCTGCTGCCGGAATATGTGTTCCCGGCTTCCAAGTATAGCCTTCCTTGACATGGAATAGTACAGCTCCGAAGCCTCTCTCGAGGCTGCCATCGACCTGAAGGAATAGTCGGCGTCGGGGATCCTGATGGAATAGTACCTTCCCCTCGGTTATATTGTCTTGAATAGCACGGAATGCAGCCATCTCATCGGGTATAGGCTCGTAGTACGTAGAGCGCGTATAGGCCTTCCGTCTATTGGGGTTACCATCCACCACCCGTCCTTCCTTGCGGCCAGTGGCCAAAAGGGCCACCTTCCGCTTTTGTAATGGCTCAACGAGCTGCGCATAGTATGGAATGAGGTGTCTAATATATCCTGTGGCCCCAATATACTGTTCAAGGGCAGCCAGCTGTTTAGGAAACTCCAGCTTAGCAAAGGCGGCCACGCGCTCAGCTGTCGTGGTGAGACCAAGGGCATCGACTCGGAAGCCCAATACCTGGGCGCTGGGGTATCCGATCCAGCTCTTCTTCGGGGAGATGGTTAGGTTCTTTCGCTTGAACAGGCTAAAGAGCTCTTCCAAGTGCTGCAGATGTTCCTTTTCGTTGCGAGAGAAGATGATAATGTCGTCAATGAAGGCCCTACAAAAGCTCTGATGAGGGCGCAGCAGCCTATCCATATAACGTTGAACATACGCAGGGGAGTTTCGGAAGCCCATCGGTGCCACTGTAGATCTCTCCAGTCCGCGATGGCTGGTCATGGTGAAACGGTCGCGATGCTCGAGTTTGACGCCGAATTGGAAGAAGAATGAAGACGCGTCGATTGCCGTGATACAACGGGCACCGCGGAGCGACTGTATAATGTCGTCTTGTCGAGGCAGGGGGTAGTTATCGGGGACTGTGACCTTGTTCAGGGCTCTGAGGTCAACCACCACCCGGCCCTTAGGCTGCCCATTGACCGTTCTCCAGACCACGAAGACAGGAGCTGCAAAGGGCGTCGGACCGCGCACCCATTCAAGGCGGTTTTGCTTGTGAAGGCCATCGAAGAGGTCGTCGATAAATTTGCGGTCCTTCAATCCACATGGATACATACGTTGAGCGATATTATGTTCATGCCAATTATCAACCAAAGGCACTTCCAATTCTTCCCCGGCAGGCACTTCCACAAGTCCTGTGTCTTCCCAAAGTCGCTTATGTTTATCGATCAAATGCTTGGCCTCAGTGACGAAGGCAGGGTTGGAAGCATAGATATGTATTCCATCGGCCGTTGTTTCTTCAGGAAGGTTCGGGGTCTTCTGTATATGTGCCTGGAATGGAAGCTTAGCGTCTTCAGGAGATAGTTCGGTAGGCGAGGTTGTGGCCTTAAGGGGCTCTTTCTCAGCAGACAGATAGATAGAGGTTTGTGAGGGCCTTGCGTAGTTCTGCTTCCAGGGCATCTTGCAATTAGTCACGTCTTTGAAGATGGCATCACCAAGGGAACAAGGTGCCTCAGCTAGGTCAGCGGGCTCAGCGGCCTTAGTCCAATTTACTGAGTACTCTCCAGCGGCTACAGCCTTCAGGGCATCTGGAAGGGGGAACTCAGTTGACACCAGAGCATCAGTTGTGGTGGTGCTCGCAGGGCTGGATATCTCTCCGGTTGCCAAGGCCTGGGCAGCAGTTCCCAGCGCTAGGGCAGTAAGGGCAGCATTCCACGAGCTGGCCAGGTAGCTGCCTTCATCGCACTCGCCGATATATCCAATCCTCTGTCGTCTTTTCAGCACGATCTCGCTATCGGTGTTGTTGACAAAAACTACCCCCGGCGGGGACTTATGGTCAACGAGGCTATCCATCGCGCTGGGTGAGGTAGCATGGAAGGCGAAGGAACGGTCCTTAGGGACTTCCTTCCATGAAGCTGGCACAAGTCGGGTCTCTCCAGCGGGAATAGTGGTATCGCGCACAGCAGTGACCTTCCTTACCACCTTCCTTCCGGTCAGGAAGATACTGAAAGGGATATAGAAGTCGGTCAGGGTGTTACAGCGCAGGCGTCGTTGAGAGTTCAATACATCGATATCATAGGGATCAATGAAGGCAGTGCCCAAGAGAGCATTAGGTTTCAGGTCATCTTGGACCCATGCGGAGGTGGTAAACTTAGCTGTTCTCGCCTTCCCGTCCTCAGAGTTGAAACCTTCCACATACATTGTGAAGGTAGCCCATTCTGTCAACTCCTGGTGCCCACAGATACCGTTGATGACAGTAGGGGGTCTCTTTTCGACGGTGTGACTGAGGGTGCTGAGCCAGCCACGGTCAACGAGCGGGTTTCCGCAGCCTGTGTCCACACAGACTTCAACCGATGTGTCTGCGGTAGGTGAAGATTTAGCATTAATGCGCATATATGTATATCTTGACCCGGATGGAGTCTTGGGTTGCGGAACTAGAAGATGAGCTTCCTCATGAGGTTGAGTGCTCAAGTTAGCATACTCATTGGTATGGGGACTCATCACAGCAGGACCGCCCAAGCCTCGGCAGCCCCCTCGGATATGCTGGAAGAGCTTATTCCTGGACTCAAATATCGCACGGCAGCGCTTACATGTGCGCGTGGCGGGCATAGTCAACGAGCTCTCCGCTTCCAGTGCCGAAGGGCTAACGCAGGAGTTGACAAGTCTATGCTCAGCGAGGATGCCTTCAGAGGGGAAGTCACGATGACATCGAGGGCATGATATGCATAAGCCATGCATAAGTTTGGAATTGCCGCTCATAACAGAGTAATAGGCATCGTTAGATGTATTAGAGTATACAGAGGAATCCGAGAGAGAATCCTCATCGTCTTCCTCCCGGTTTCTGCCCTCATAATTTTCTCCCAAGGGTTCCTGAGTCGCTAGATATTTCTTCTCTGTGCTCTGCTTATTCCGGTCGTAGTCTCGATCGTCTCGTCGCTCATCGCGAGGATACCGGTCTCGCCGCTCCTTGTCGTCGCGGGGATATCGATCTCGCCGCTCGTCCCGGCGCTCATCTCGTCGCTCGTCTCGTCGATCACGATCATGACGTCCGTTGCGGTATGACCGGCTGTTGCGGTCGTATCGATTATCTCGACCTTCGAAGCGTTCATCGCGGCGATGCTCGTCCCGCCGGCGAGGTTCGTCCCGGTGACGGTCCTTGTCTCGAGAGTAGTGCAGGTCGCGAGAGCTAGAGTCTTGGTGGCTTCGTCGCGATGAATATCGACCATCACGGAGCATTAGGGCATCAACAACCTGCCGTCGTTCCTCACAGTCGCGGATAAAAGAGGTCAGCGTGGTACGTTTCCTGGGGACAGGCAAAAGTCGAGCGATCTCGACATCAATGAGGGGGAAAATCAGCTTCAGGATATGGGAATCCTTCAAGATACCGACTTGCTTGGCGAGGCTCGCCTTTCGCTGTACCCACTGTGAAAGGGTAACATCCTGTTGGGCCGACCGCAGCGAGTACTTGCCGGAGTGAAGTTCCTGTATAAGCTCGGCGTCAGGGCGCTTGAAACGCTGTGTGAGCTTTCGGCAGAAGCGTTCAATGCTTGAGTTAAGCAGGCGCGCACGGCCATCAGTGCTCAGTTCGCTCATTAGCCATCCAACTGCGCGTCCAGAGAGTATAGAGGTATAATGTTCCTGCAGGGCATCATCCCCATGTCTCTCGAATAGCTTGAGATGCTCACAGAATAGGAACACATCAGTATAGACTTGTTTGTTCTGGGAAATCACGAAGCCAGCACCCTTATCATCCCGGAAGTCAGGGTCAAAGGTGCCAAGGGCTTCTCTCTTGATACGTCTTGTCAGACCTGAGGTATCTGTCGAAAATGGCGTGGTCTCCCGTCGACGTTGGGTAGCTATCAAACCTCCGCTCCCTTCTGAAAGAGAGCTATCACTCGAAGAGCTAGAATGGGATCCATCAGAGTCCCTTCTGGGTCGGAACCGGCGATGGTCCTGAGGGTGTCTCAGTTGAGGCTGCAGAGGTCGAATGTCTTCACGGTGGGGATCTGGCAACTCGAGCTCAAATCGTGGTCTAGCAGGGAGGAGATCTCGTTCTGGGGTCATTGTGTCAATCAGAAGTTGCAAATTGCTAGGAGTAGGTGCCGAAAACTCGAATAGCTGACAGCAGGCTTCGCGCCATCTCTCGACATGCTGCAATTGTTCGGACTTAGCTGCTGGCATGGCAAGGAGCTTCCGGGCGGTTGAGTCGCTAGGGTTGTCTTGCACCTTCTTGGCAAGGAAGGTTTGTATCTGGAAGGCTACAGTCATATCCCAGCGCGTGAGTGCGCTAAGCACTCGAGTTACTGGGTGTTCCACGATGACTCGGTAGTATCGCATTCCCCAGCCCAGGGCAAAATTGATCTCTTGATCCCCGAGCGGCACTGCATCATTCTCCGTCGCGGGTGCCTCCAGCAGCGAATATCGGGAACGTAGGGGAGGCGCAGGTTCCTCCTGGGGCGGATCGCCATTGTTGGAGCGAGCCATCCTGGTTGGGAATAGCTTCAGTTGCAGAAAGTGAGTGCATATAGGGGAGTACCCTCATATATTTGAATCTCCTCAATACCAGTACCCAAGATCTAGATACACAGGTCCGTACCCAAATGGCGTAGTGGTTAATTATGGCACGTTAACTACTCTCCACGAGGGTGAGTAATTGCCAGCTCAGGATGTGGATATCGAAATCGACATATGCGTCGGCTAGGGAACAAACTCTTCTATATTCAAAGGGGTTGTTCTTCCGTCTGCTGCATCTGTCTCCCTGACTTCGGTCGTGGTAAGCCCAGTTGCAACCTTGAGAGGCCTGGCCAGTTCACTGGTGTCTCAGAAATCAAGATGGGTTGTACGGCACAAGGGTAAAGATCGCTAAAGAAGGACAATCCCTAACAACTTTTTGCTGTTGCGGCGGAAAGCTTTGGTGTGGGGGCGACCGCGGGTAAGGCTCGCGATCGTGTTTTTGGTGTTGAGAAGTTGACGTGCTTCACCGTTGGCAGCCGGTGATTTTCCGAGCCAGGTGTGCGGTGGTCCATGCACCCGGTGTTTTTTCCGAAGGCTCGGGTTCGATTCCCGGTTCGTTGTGTTTTTTTTTTTTGGTGAGTTTCGTGTGGGTCGAGCCGGAACAACGCGCAGCCGTAGGCTGGACGCGCGTGCGTGATTGGTGGTGGTCGCCCAGCTGCGGAACAACCCAAGCCCGTGGCTGGACTCGCGTGCCGAAGGGGCGTGTATAGAGGAGAGGGTCTTGGGTCTCGCGAGTGCAAGGGCGCGCAAGGACAAGGAGCCTCTTCAAGGGATATGATTTG
>JAMAKE010000284.1:641-17563 GCA_023628695.1 Nectriaceae sp. PG4201
GTGCTTAGCTTTGGGTCTTTTTAAATAGCTTGAAGGGCAAGAAGGATCTTTGCCTCTTGGTTTGATTGAGATATATTAAGTGGTTGAGAATTAATTAATTGAAGAGAAGAGGGAGAAATTGAGGGATTTTCCCGCCACTCACTTGGATCTGCCACTCACTTATGACTTATATTAGCTATATATTATTTAATGGATAATTATATTAAATAGTATATATAAGCTAACTATAAGCTAATAGCAATAACTCTCTTAAAATTAATTAATAGCTATAAAGTTAATATTGCATATTAAGTCCTTTAAGTTATATATATTATCTTTAAAGAAGTGCTTAAGCATAAGGACCTAGCTATATTAAAGGAAGCTAGCAAGAAAATATATATATATCTAGCATAAGACTTAATCCTTATCCTCCTTAAGGCTAAGTATAGCTATAAAGTGAAGCAATAGATTATAATATTACTTTCGCTTAAGCTTTTACTTAAGAGAGTTAATATAAAAATAAAAGATAGCTTAGTTAAGTGCCTCTATATTAAGGTTAAGGTCTTCTCCTTTATTATTAGCACTATCTTCCTTACTTCCCTTAGCTCCCTTCTTCTTATTTATAATAATATTAAGTCATTAAATAATATTAGCTAGAGCGCCCTATTAACCTTCTGCAAACTAAATACCATGCTCTGCCTTAGCTCGGTTGCGCCTAAGTAGCTAGACCTAGGCATAATAGCATAAGTAGCGCTGCTAGCATAAGCAATACCGGTCTAGCATCGCTGCCTCCTGCTTCCGGCCAAATAGGGTCAAGACCAATTTAATTAGGTCAATGCTACTAAGCTACTCCAATATCTTATCCGGCACCCTATCTAGCCGCTGCATGCATTAGGCGAGCTCGCGGCGAAAGCTATCTACTAACTTGCAGAGTCTCCAATTGGCCTTGCGCCTCTCCCGGTTCCGCATCCAATGCTCAACTGCCTTCACCGACAGCAACTGCCCCTCCCGATGCAGCATCTGCTTATCCTGCTGCTATAGATAGCCCGCCCACTTTATAAACTATACCTATCTTAACTCGCTATTGACCCTGCCCAGTGCCTTAATATGCCGCTGTCATTCCGCTTCGGCCTCCTCAAGCTCCTTCTCGCAGTTCTAGACAGTCTACATCAATGCATCTTTTGCCGTTTCAGCCCTAGCCATAGTAACATCGGCCGCTGTCTCTGCCCCTGCCTCCGCCCCTGCCTCTGCCCCCATATCGACAATCTAATACTATGGCTATGGCCCCTTCGTCAAAGACTAAAGCGTGACAGGCCGCCACCTAGGGCCATTATCCTTGCTATCACTACCGCTTACCCCATGCCAGGCCCGGGTATTGTGCATGACTATATTCATTCTATTGTGAGTTAGATATCGGCAGCCTTAGCAGCTGAAGCCGGTATATATCCTGAGACATAGGATCGCTAAGCTTCTATCTAGGGGCAGCTCAACGGTCGCTAGGTCCTAGAGCTCTTGCTAGGTAGCCGACGACAATAATAATTTCGCGAATGCAAGGATATCCCATAGCTGCTGCCTGATCAACTTATGCCAGCTGCGGTAGTGTGACTTGACCGCCTAGGCGCCGGGCTTGATAGCTGCTTGATAGACTAGGCAGATAAGAAGCTATAGTAGCTTATAGAGCTAGATTATCTCCTTAAGCTAAAAGTCCTTAGGTTTAGCAGCGGCAGTAATAGTAGTAGTGGTAGTAGATATCTTGCCTACTCTAGAGTTTAAGGCTAGGTCTATTTCTCTATTTCTATTTTTAGCTTATAAAAGACTAAGGGTTAAGAGCTACTTAACTCTTTAACTAGGTCAGTCTTAAGTAAGGAGTAAGATAGAGCATAAGTATAATCTTTAAGATAGAGTTTAAGTAGCTAAGTATTTATTTTCCTATTAATAAACCTTAAGCAATAGCCCCCTTCCCCCCCCCCCTTTTATTTCCTTAATGACCTTAACCCTTAGGGGGGGGGGTTGTCCTTAGGGTTAAGGGGGGTTATTAAAAATCTAAGGTTATAACTTAGGGTTACTTAGGGTTGCCTAGGGTTGCTTAGGGTTACTTAGGGTTAGCTTTAAGGTTAGCTTAGGGTTAACCTTGCCTAAGACTAATGAGACTAATTAATAGGCTTATCTTTAATAAGCTTTATCCTTAAAGAATAGGCCTATGCATAGCCTGCAACTGCTATAGTTGCTATAGTGAGCGCGCCCCTAGTTCTTTTTTTATTTAGCTAAAATAAGGGCTAGAATAGTAACTAAGCTAAGCATAGCTATAAAGTAAAGCAATAGATTATAATATTACTTTCGCTTAAGCTTTTACTTAAGGGAGCTAATGCAAAAGTAAAAGATAGCTTAGTTAAGTGCCTTTATATCAAGGTCTTCTCCTTTATTATTAGCACTATCTTCCTTGCTTCCCTTAGCTCCCTTCCTCTTATTAGTAATAATATTAAGTCACTAGATAATATTAGCTAAAGTGCCCTATTAACCTTCTATAAACTAAATACTATGCTTTGCCTTAGCTTAGTTATGCCTAAGTAGCTAGACCTAGGCATAATAGCATAAGTAGCACTACTAGCATAAGCAATATTAGTCTAGTATCGCTGCCTCCTGCTTCTAGCTAAATAAGGTCAAGATTAATTTAGTTAAGTCAATACTATTAAGCCACTTTAATATCTTGTCTAGCACCCTATCTAGCCATTGCATGCATTAAGCGAGCTCATGGCAAAAGCTATCTATTAACTTGCAGAGTCTCTAGTTAGCTTTGCACCTCTCCTAGTTCTATATCTATTGCTTAACTGCCTTTATCAATAGCAACTGCCCCTCTTAATATAGCATTTACTTATCTTATTACTATAGATAGCTTGCTTACTTTATAAACTATACTTATCTTGACTTGCTATTAACCTTGCTTAATGCCTTAATATGCTGCTGTTGTTTTACTTTGGCCTCCTTAAGCTCCTTCTTATAGTTCTAGATAGTCTATATTAATGCGTCTTTTGCTATTTTAGCCCTAGCTATAGTAGCATTAGCTACTATCTCTACCCTTGCCTCTGCCCCTGCCTCTGCTCTTATATTAATAATTTAATATTATAGCTATAGCCTCTTTATTAAAGACTAAAGCATAATAAGCTGCTACTTAGGGCTATTATTCTTGCTATTGCTACTGCTTACCCTATGCTAAGCCTAGGTATTATATATAATTATATTCATTCTATTGCAAGTTAAATATTAATAGCCTTAGCAGCTAAAGCTAATATATATCTTAAGATATAAGATTGCTAAGCTTCTATCTAGGGGCAGCTTAATAGTTACTAAGTCCTAGAGCTCTTGCTAGGTAGCTAATAATAATAATAATTTTGCAAATGCAAGGATATCTTATATCTATTGCCCAATTAACTTATGCTAGCTATAGTAATATAACTTAACTGCCTAGGCACTAAGCTTAATAGCTACTTAATAGACTAAGCAAATAAGAAGCTATAGTAGCTTATAAAGTTAAATTATCTCCTTAAGCTAAAAGTCCTTAGGTTTAATAGCAGCGGCAATAATAATAATAATAATAATAAATATCTTACTTACTCTAGAGTTTAAAGCTAAGTCTATTTCTTTATTTTTATTTTTAGCTTATAAAAGACTAAGGGTTAAGGGCTACTTAACTCTTTAATTAAGTTAATCTTAAGTAAGGAGTAAGGCAAAGCATAAGTATAATCTTTAAGATAGAGTTTAAGTAGCTAGGTATTTACTTTCCTATTAATAAACCTTAAGTAATAGCCCCTTCCCCCCCTTTTATTTCCTTAATAATCTTAACCCTTAAGAGGGGTTGTCCTTAGGGTTAAGAGAGGTTATTAAAAATCTAAGGTTATTAAAAATCTAAGGTTATAACTTAGGGTTGCTTAGAGTTACTTAGGGTTATAACTTAGGGTTGCTTAGAGTTACCTAGGGTTACTTAGGGTTAGCTTAAGGTTAGCTTAAGATTAACCTTGCCTAAGACTAATAAGCTTTAATTAATAGGCTTATTTTTAATGAGCTTTATTCTTAAAGAATAGGCCTATGCATAGCTTATAACTGCTATAGTTACTATAGTAAGCATGCCCTTATTCTTTTTTATTTAGTTAAAATAAGGGCTAGAATAGCAACTAAGTATTTATAGGGGTTAAGTTTAAGTTAAAATTATATTCCCTCCTTTTATTATTTTAGTAGCAAAAGCTTATTAAATTATAAGTATTATAATGCCTTGCCTTTAAGGGTTCTTTATCTTGCTTAGGAGATTTATAATGCCTCTTCTTAATATTTAGCATTAAATCTTAATATTAAGTAGCAAGAGTTATTACCTCCTCTCTTATTTTAAGAATTATAAGGCTATGCAAGTTAATATGACTTTAGAGTTAGTCTTAGAGCTTAGTAAAATATAAAAGAGCCCTTTGCTTTTTAAGTGCTCTTAAGAACTATTTCTCTAGGGAGTTAAGGTAAAGATAGAAGTCTATTAAGGTTTAATACTCCTATTGCTTTGCATTCTTAATTTACCTTATTAAAAGAGGCTCTTAATTACTTAAATCCTTAATAAGGCTAAGAGTCTACTCCCTAAAGTCTTCTTAATTGTCCTTAAGGTCTTTATAGTCCTTCTCTATTTACTTATCTAGATATTAGTCTTATCTTGCTCTTTCTTTATAATCTATATAATCTAAGGTAAAGAGAATCCTTTTATAGTTCTTTTAAAACTTTTAGCAAGCGCTAGCAAAAGTGCGCTATAGGTCGCTTAATTAATTATTATATCTTTATATAGTTACTAAGAGGGGGAGTTTTATAATATTCTTAATTTTAAGGTCTCTCCTATTGCTTAAGGCTAAATCATTTAATAGTTAATATCTTCTTATAAACTTCTTATTATTAAGCGCGCCAATAGATTTAAGAAGTTCTTTTTCCTGCTCTTAAAGTCACTTAATCTCTTTAAGCTTCTTAATTTAATTATAAATAGCAATGCACTATTCCTTAAAGTTAGCAGTTTATAAGCTAAGGATAGATATCTCTTCTATTGACTCCTTGTCTAGAGTGCGCAAATTTTCTTCCTATAGTATAGCTATAGTTATATAGGTAGTTTACTTACCTTGCAATGCTATTTTGCCTCTAAGTGACTATAAGAGAAGCTTTAAAATTATAATAAGGGTTTCACTAGGTAAGTCAATTAAGTAGAGGTAAATATTAGCATTCTATTTATAATAAGACTAAAGCTTAAAGAGTCTATCTTGCGCTTGCTAGTGACCTTAAGGGGAGAGCTAGAGGCAATGCTTAAGCTATCTTAAGCTTAAGATTACTTAGCTTCTTACTATTAATATTATAGAGGACTTATAGAAAAATTAATTATAAGAACTTATAAGAACTTATAGGCCTTAATAGGTCTTGCTATAGCAAGCTAGCTTAATATAGCTATAGGTCTTATTTTAATTAAGACTAAAGTGACTTTTACTACCTTAATAGCTAGTAAGATTAACCTTAGCTTTAGCTCTTATACTAAAGACTAAGAAACTCTCTCTCTCCTTACTTATTCTTAGTTTAAAAACTCTCTCTTATCTCTTCTCTTTATATCTCTTTTCCTTATATCTCTTCTCTTTATATCTTCTTTCTTTATATCTCTTCTTTATATATCTCTTCTCTTATATCTCTTCTCTTTATACCTTCTCTTTATATATACTTTCTTTATCTTCTTTATTATATTATCTCTTTATTTAAGAACTCTTTTCCTTTAATAGTTATTTCTTATTTCTTTACTTAAAACTTAAGAGCAAGATAGCTTTATATAGTTAATATTATCTTAATTTAACCTTAACCTTAAGTAATTATATATTAAATAATATTATTAAAAGCTAAGATATAAGATCTTTAATAAGTAAATATAACCCTTAATAAGAAATATAAAGTAAAGTAAACTTAGCTATAAAATAAAGGGAAGATAACTATATAAGAAGGAAGAGATATAATTAATTAAATAGTTCTTAATATTAAAAGAGAAGTTAAATTACTTAAAAATTAAAAGGTAAGAAGAGAGATATAATTAAGAGAAAGGCATTATAAGCTTTATTATTAACTTAATTATAACTTAAGAACTTATAAGATAATAATTAAGACCTTTAAAGAAGAGAATAATAATTAGTTTAAATTAATTAATTAATTAATTATATATTTATTAAGCTTCTTAGTTAAAAGAGTAAAGAAAGTATTTTACTTACTTATTCTTTTACACTTACTTATTATATATATTATAAGTATTATTATTAATTATCTTTTTATAATATATATCCTTATAATTAATCTATAGAAGTTAATTAAACTGCTTTTTAATTACTTACTTAAATTTCACTAAGTCTTACTTAACCTTGCCTTTGACCTTAACTTTAAATGCTATATAATAAGTAAAATAGCAACTAAGAGATAAAATAATAAATATCTTAAGATATTTTATAAATATAAGCACTTTAAAATTAAGATTTTCCTTAAGCTATTAAGATTTAGCCTTTAAGCTTTAATTTAAAGAGAGATAAAGAATAAGCCAAGGCTAATATATGCCTTAATAGAGCAGCAGTATAATAACTAACTACATTAAAAGTAACGAAGGTTAAGTTTCGTTACAAACTACCACAATTAGCAGATCTCCTGACAGGCCACGCGCTATAAGTCGCCAAGTTAGCGTCCAAATGACAAACTCTTTGAGGTAGAGCATTGGACGAGCCATGGAGGTGACTGCCCGACCTATCATTAGCATCGAATTAGAATATTGAATTGGAATTTGTTCAATGGAATTGAGGCCTAGGGACGAGGCGATTATGTTCATATAATGCGGGCGTTGATACATGTTCAGACATCTCCAGTAGTGGAGTGTATCATAAATAATATGCTATATTATCCCCAGCTATTCCTGAATACAAGAGATTCTCTAGTTACACGGCTTACAGCCCCTCAATTCCTCCTTCGTGCTCATGTACATCGTACTCACCAGGGTACTTCAGGATCAAACGCTTAAGCTCATCCCTCTGTGCTTTTGCCTCTTCGGTGAGATTGGCATAAACGTCATCAAAGACGGAGGAGAGCTTGGGTTTCTTTTCCTTCTCTCCAGCTTCCAACTCCCGCAAAATATCCCTACGGACCTGTTTACGAAACTGGGCCTCCATCGCCTCATCCCAAAGCCCATTTCTTTCGAGCCACTCGCGCAATCGTTTGAGCGGATTGTCTCGCTGCTTCCACGGCTCGGCATCCTCTCTGCTCCGGTAGGCGAAACTATCGTCGCTTGTGCTGTGGTGCGAGATCCGGTAGCTCATGAACTCCAAGAGGATCGGCCGGCCACCACCCTCAAGCGCTCTCCGACGAGCTTCCTTAGTCGCCGCGTATACAGCAAAAATGTCTGTGCCATCAACTCGAAGAGACTCAATGCCGTAACTCGGTCCGCGACCGGCGATGCCATCTCCACGGTATTGTTCGGACGTTGGGGTTGAGATTGCGAATCCGTTATTCCGGCAGATAAAAACAACTGGGCAATTCCTAGTGGCCGCCAGGTTCAGGGCACCATGGAAGTCTCCTTCACTAGCAGCACCGTCGCCGAAGTAAACGACGCCAACCTGCGGTTTTCTGTCCGGATCTTCCATGGCATCCATTTTGAGAGCGTATGCGGCTCCCGTTGCGTGGGGAATTTGTGTACCTAAAGTCGAGGCGACGGCATGCTGGAGAAAATCAATATTGTCAGCACCCTCCCCCACTCAATTAAATAAATAGAAAATAAAATAAAAACGCAGGTCTGAATCGATGTTTAACACGCAAACTGCTTACTATATTGACTTTGACCTTGCCACTATAATGGCAGGGCATGTTCCTTCCTTTCCCTGGATCGTTCTTGTTGTGGAACATCTGGCACATGAAGTCCTTCAACGTGAAACCGCGTTGCATGAAAACACCTGTTTCCCGGTACTGGCATGTGATTACGTCTCCAGCATCCAAGGCGGCAGCCGATCCGATCATTACAGCTTCTTCTCCAGAAGATGCCTGAGTTTATCACAGTTAGCGGAGAATGAGTGTTTGGATTGTGAGTTCTCCTTGCCATGTAGAAACTGATTCGACCTTGCCTTTGGGCATCCGACATGATAGTGTCAAGGGTATTCACTATTTAGAAACGACATTAACATATCTAGGGCGCTGTTGTTTGGCGATCCGCATGTTAAGCGTACATGTTATCATGTTTTTATACCAAGTGAGAATCGTCTCATTGGAAAGCTCTTTGAGATCATCTTGCTCTGTCTCGATGCCGTTGGAATCCATCACTCTGAAAGTGGGAATTATGGGCCGAGACGCTGGGGAAACAAATTCCATGGCGTTGGTAAGTTGGCTCTTCAAGGCACCTGGAAATTTGGGCCTATGGGATGTCAATCATCCTGTTAAAAATATATATACATAGAGGGCTGGGTCGAGATGAACAACGAAGATGTCCCAACACATTGGAAAACACAAAATAAACATGCTGGGTTCGTCATCGCAACTTACGGTTCTGAGTTCGAAACAGCCGCCGCAACGGTGTTCCATCTTCTGTAAACGCGACTTTGGACATTATGTGACCCAGTGATCGCTTGTGAGCTTCCCTTGAGCCATCGGGTAGAACGCCATTTAGCTGCGGCATTCATCTTGGATTCTGAATTTTGCAACTAGTCCACAAGCCGAAATTGGTGAAGAGAGTTGAAGGAATGCAGTGCTTGCCATGTATGATGGGGAGACGAACCGAGACTAAAGAACTGGTCTCAATCCGGGGTGTCCTAGAGCAAGGTTCGTAGCCTCGGAACAGACTTAACTCGGTTGCCCGGGAATAAGCGAGCGTATGCGGGCCAGACTAATGGACCCTCCGACCTCGGGCCTTAAGGAGTCATTTTGGCTTCTCGGACTTAGGCTATCAACGGTTCTTACATTCTTGATAAGCCATTTATCTAGTGAACGGTCAACTATTGACTCTCACATGTTTCAGGATTAGTGCCAGGAGAACCTAGCGGTGAGCTTCCGACGGCAGCGCCGCTACGATTTGTATTTCCGATGCGTGACTAAGATTGGGTGTAATATTTGCCCCCAGTCTGTACATGATATATACTAAATAGTAATCGTGGTCTTTACATGAGGCCATTTTAGCGAGGGTGGAAGGAAATTTAATGTGTCGACGAATATAATGACAACTCGATTGAATGGTACAACTATAGATATGTCTACCCTAATAATCCTCAAGGCTACTTCGCAGCGCGTCGTATACTCCTTTTGAAAGGGTTAGCACTGCTCTGTTCTTCTTTGTACATTATGGATACGGTTTCAGTTAGGGAAAATGTGAACAGGAAATACATACTTGTAACATCGGGCATAATCCATTTCTCATAGGCTAAGCCAGTATGTGTTGTCCATCCACCGATGCGCTTCACTGGCGCTTTTAGGTTGAAGAATGCTTGGTCCTGAATAGTTGCCGCGATCTCAGCGCCCACGCCATAGTTTACCATGCTCTCGTGCACAACAATGGCCCGGCCCGTTTTAGACACGCTATTGATAATTGTTTGCCTATCCCATGGATAAATTGTGCGCAAATCAATCAATTCCACACTAATGCCCGGCATGTCCTTCTCGAGAGCTTCGATTGCTGCGGCACAAGTGTACATTGGACGGCCGTATGAAATGACGGTGACGTCGATGCCTGATTTGACAATCTCGGCCTGGCTTAGAGGGAGCATATATGCCTGTTCGGGAACCTCTTCTGCAGCGGCTCGGTAGAGGATCTTGGGCTCCATGAAAATGACGGGGTCTTCCGAATCGAGGATCGCGGATAGAAGCAGGCCCTTCGCTTGAGTGGGAGATCGAGGGACAACGACACGGAATCCAGGTACATGGCAGAACAGCGCCTCTGGAGACTGGGTATGATATCTGTGAGAGGTTCGATGCTTTAGCAAACAGCGCCAGGGTTAAGGATTTTCGTGCCATGCAAGGTACGTACAGTGCGCCATGTCCGACGCCACCACAAGGCATTCGGATAACCATCCCACCTATGTTGCCTCCAGTGTGGCCCTCTCGATATCGAAACTTGGCCGCCTCGTTGACGATCTGGTCGAAGGCTGGGAAGACGTAATCTGCGAACTGGATCTCAACGACGGGCTTGCGACCCTCGGCCGCCATGCCCACGGCGGCTCCGACGATGCCCTGTTCCGTGATGGGCGTGTTGAAAACGCGGTCTTCCCCAAATTCAGACTGGAGGCCCATAGTGCATCGAAATACGCCGCCGAAGGCCACGTCCTCGCCGAAGCAGAGGACCTTGGGCGATGCGCTGAGTGCTGTGCGGAGCGCATCGTTAACAGACTGGCATAGATTCATGCGTTTTGACGGGCCATCTGTAGGGAGACCAGCCGTGTTCGCAAACGTCTCTCTGCTATGATGTAGGAGGGGAGTGGTATTGTAGTTGATTGGATTGTTCAGTCGTCGCGCTGGGGGCGAAGATGCCAGGGAATGGGTGTAACGCCTCAGCCCGCTAGGAGCTCTCAAGAACTTGGAGATTGCCATTGCTCTGTGTAGGATGCAGTGGTTCCCTTGGAGTTGCGTTGTATGCAAGAACACCCTACGTCTCTCAGAGGATCTTATGCCTCAGGGTTAGATCTGGTCCTTCGGCATCTTCCAAGTCCCCCGGCACTCTCGTATCCCGAGGACCAGATCCCGCCGCCTCCACGCACTTTCCGTGACTCCCCTAGTATGCCGATGCTTACCGCAATCTGAGTTCGAGTCATGGCTGAATCCCGTCTTACAAAACTAACATGGGAGAGGACTGATGTCCACTTTGTCGGTCCGACAAAGCACTAATACTATCGAACGATAATTGAGGTCCCCATACTAGCCGCGGGATCAACCCCTGCACCACTATTCCCAGCTTATGCGGGGAGGCCGTAAACAAGAGCTCAATTGTAGAAATGAGCTTGACTGAAGACTGCCAGGGTCTGGTTTGCGTCGGTTTAAGCGGAGATAGCAATGCGCAAAGGGAGAGAAAAGAGCCGAGTTCGTTGTTGTTCCTTCAAAAAACGAAGCTACTTCTCAGTCCAGTTTCCTAATTCTCATCTTTGTATCGCGACCACCTGATTTCCAAAGGTGCTGACAGCCGCACTGCCAAATGCATCGACTTCTCACAAGGGGGTCCCGAGGCGCGTTCGCGTCTTCGGGAAGGCTACCGTCAGGGGCCTTCAATGAGAGCATCCGATTACAGAAGCACTGGGATGTACACGGAGCCTTTGGTAGGGAGTTAAGTCACAGGCTGCTTCACTCAACTCCGACAAGATTCGCAATCAAGCCATTTGTTCTTGCAGATATCGGTGAAGGTAATTGCACCTCAAGCTTCAGCGGCAGCAGTCTACGAAACTGAAATTGACCATGACAGGTATCACCGAATGTCAGGTTATAGAGTGGTTCGTGAAACCCGGTGACAAGGTCGAGCAGTTTGACGCTGTATGTGAGGTTCAATCAGACAAGGCATCAGTCGAGGTATGTGGACATCTACCAATCTCAATACAAGCAGAACTAATATGTGTGATTCAATAGATCACTTCACGGTTCGATGGCACCATTGCAAAACTGCACCATAATGTTGGCGATATTGCCATAGTAGGACAGGTGCGGTGACCCTTGCGCAGTATGGGGCTAGAACGTCAACTGATTAAATTTACAGCCCCTTGTAGATATTGATATGGGGGGCCCGGAAGACGGCGAGGAACTTGCACCTAACGTGGTGGCGGAGGCTGAGAACATCTCAACAAAATCGAAATCGAAAGATACTGAGGAGAAAAATGGCCTTTACCAGTCAGAAGAAAGTCCATCCAAGATTGCACAATCTGAGACCTCAGTGGGAAGCAATTCAAACTCAGCTGACCGAATTGATCAACCACTCGCCCCAGCCGTTCGATACCAACTCAAAACACTAGGAATTGACTCGTCGAGTGTTACTGGGACAGGAAAAAACGGGCGAATTACGAAGGATGATGTGCAGCGATATGTCGATGCTCAGGAATTGTCAAATTCGGAGAGCAAGAAAAGCGAAGACCGTGTCGTGCCTTTAACTGCCATCGAAAAGCAAATGTTCCAGACCATGACAAAGTCTCTTGCCATCCCGCAGTTTCTTTACAACCACTCTGTCAATACTTCAGAGCTATCGCAGGTTCGTCAACGCGCCAATGATTCAGCCCGGAGCCTACCGGGATCTAGCACCAAAATCACGACACTGCCGTTCATCATGAAGGCCATTTCGAACGTCTTTGCGCAGTTTCCAAAGATGAATGCTCACTTGGAAGCTGGGCCGGATGCCAATAAAGCGCAGCTTATCCTCAAGTCCTCGCACAACTTCGGTATCGCCGTCGACACGCCACAAGGTCTTCTTGTCCCGATCGTCAAGGGCATAGAACGCCACTCCATCGAAAGCCTTACGGCAGAAATAGGCCGCCTAAGCGAACTCGCGAGAAATGGCAAACTCCAGCCAGATGACTTCAGACATGGTACATTCGTTATCAGCAACATTGGTAGCATCGGGGGCAACGTCGTGAGTCCCGTGATTGCGCCGCCGATGGTAGGCATCGTGGGCATCGGTCGTGAGCGGTCCGTGCCGGCCTTTGACAAGGACGGTAGGGTTGTGGCACAGAAGCAGACCATGCTCAGCTGGAGCGCGGATCACCGAATATTGGATGGTGCAACAGTGGCCAGATGTGCAGAGGCAGTAAGCCAGGTGCTACAAGACGCGGAGCAACTAGGGACTTTCCTGTAATGTACGTACCGTTCTTAGAGGTGGTGGGCACACATGCATATAGGACGAATTGGATGATTGAATTGAACCTAAAGGGGCTATGTTGTATTGTTCTTATTCTATGCCCAATGATATGCCTTGCTGGCCAGGCAGTCGGGCTCGCGTAAATTACCTTTTAGAATTTACCTTTTAGAATTTAGCGGTCAAGGCACTAACCTCTTTGAATTTCGCGGTCACGACACTAGCCTCTCTAGGATGTTGCGGTCGGGGCTTGTTTCATGTGAGCCTCCTAAAAACTACCCGTATCTCGCATCAACCATCTCTATACCACATCTCGATAAGTGATGGCGTCCAGTAGAGAGAAGGAGGGAATATCATTTGATCTCCGCTATCGGGCGCATTATGAGGTTATCCTCGGGGAAGCAAACGCTATCTTTGATCCACATCGCGGGTCAAGCCGGTCACGAAATAAACTTTACAACCTTAATTGGATGGTCTGGATTGCGCGAGGGGTAAACATGGATGAGAGGTCTAGAGGTGGAGATCTGAATCAGCGCATCTGCATCTCGGGCTATACATATGGCTCCGATTGATTGCTAAGCCATGATTTGCTGCAGGTTTACCTTTCGAAATGGTAGCATATTATGATAACCCGTGAGACATCAGGGTTATTTATGCCTTCACTGTGCAGGCATAATGCTCAAATTAAGTAATTGCAAATAAGGAGTTTAAGATTGCAAGACATTGCCTATTCAATATAGTCACAATGTTCTCGATAAGTAGCTAGAACGAAGTACACTCCCTAGCCTTAGTACTCTGTAAATAGATATTGACCTTATCTTTTAATAATTATATTAATTATTTCAATATACTTATTCTATGAAGATATATAGAATGTTCTAGATTAATGTTATATCAAGAGAAATTAATATGTGTATAGTGCATGATGTCTATTAAGCTAGTTTTCCGCGGAGCCGCGGAACCTCGGAGCCGCGGAATAGTTAGATGCATAGATTTATAAATCAGTTTAATTGCTAATGAGGGCTTAGTATAGGGCTATTTAAATATAGCTAGTATATAGATTGGAAGCACTTAAGACTTAGATTTAAGCTAATTATATTTTTTATGCAAGCCTTAGCTTTATATTTCCTTAAGGAACTTTATATAGATTAATATTAGCTACTGAAAGTATAGCTAAGTTAATATAATATTGCATAGAACTTAGTGAAATTATAACTTTAATGAAAATTAAATATTACTATAGATCTATTAATTTAATTCTTGCAATATAAAAAATTTATAAAGTAAAAATAGCTTAAAATAATATATTTATGCATTATATTTTCTTTTTAATAAAGAACTTAGCTTATTATATTTATTAAAAGATAAAAATTTAAGGTTAAAACTAGCTATTGCTTATATAATATAATTCTTTACTTATTAAATATAGTTAGACTTGCTCTTATAAGTAGCTAATAAAACTTATTATTAATAGTAATAATATCTCTATTAAAATTAATAAGCTAATAATATTAAGTGCTCCTAATAATATCCTTATAAAGTAAAGTAATAAGTTACTTTTATCTTAATAAGTAATAATATTCTTAATACTTTTATTAATTAATTCTTTTAATACTTAATATTAATATTATCTTAATTAATTAATAAGCTTATTATTTTAATTTAAAATAATTATATTTAAGAAATAAGAGTAAGTAATCTTAGCATTTCTTATATATAATATTTATAATATTAAGATTATAATAGTCTTTAAATTTATATATCTTATATTAAAAATTTTAACTTAAGGATAATTTCTCTTTAGTTTAAAACTAGCTATATATAGCTAGTAATTATAATTTAAAAACTTACTTTATTTCCTTAGCTATAGAAAAGCTATATTTACTTATTAAGATTATTATTAATTAAGATTATTATTATTTAATTAGCTTAATAATACTCTTTAATTATTATAAGTATAAGTTTCTTTAAGCTATTAATCTTAATAAGCTATATATTATAAATTTTCTTCTTATTAAATATAATTATATTATAAAATTAATATAAATTTATTATATATATATAATATACTTAAGTATATAGCATAAAAATCTCTTAACTCTCTTCCTTTCTATTTAATTAATTAATTCTTAATAATAAATTATATCTTAATTAAATAATAAAGCAAGAGTCCTCCTTACTCTTTAAGCTCTTTAATAAGACTTAAAGCTAAGTATTTAATGCACTATAGCTCTTTATAAGGTCTTTAAACAATTTATATATTATTAATAGAAAGGTATTACTTCTTAAGCTAATTAAGTTTTAAAGATATATAAGCTATTTAATTTAAAGAAATAGATAATTATTAAGTATATTAATATATAATACCCTAGGAAGGCAAGGAAGACTAAGGGAAGGACCTAGGGAAGTCATAGGACATCTCATGAGAAGTCATAGGACTGACCCTAAGAGGACTAAAACCCTGCCTAAGGAAGCACTATAGATATCTTATTAGGAAGAGCTTAAGACTCTTAGACTCTCTATCTTATATTACTTCAATGAACTAGACTTCTAGTTCCCTATAAGATTAATTTAAGACCTATTTTATAGTAATTACTCTATGCTTCCCTAGGAATTTCCTCTCCTAAGCTCTTATTAGCATGCTTATATGCATTATATATTCTTAACTTAAATTCCTAAGGATTTTCTTTGCACTTACTTATTATTAAAGAAATAGTTAATTAATTGCTTATTAAATAAGAGAGATAACTTATTAATAAGTATTAAGCTTATAACCTTATTAATTAATAACTATAAGTTTAAATGCATTCCTTTTATAAATATAACTATAAAAGAGCTTAATATAAAGACTTAGCTTTAATTTATTAATAGTTCTTACTTATAAAGAATATAAGAGCAAAGTATAATATTAAATTAAATAATTTATATAACTTTAATAAGATAAGCTTCCTTATAAGTATTATTAAAAGTAAAATAGTTATAATAAATATAAAAAGGTAAGGAAACTTAAAATTAATTTAACTTAAAAGCTATAAGTAAGTTATAATTATTTAAGCTATTAATATAAAAGAATAAGTAATCTTATTATTTATTATAATTATAAGTTAATATTATCTTATAACTTAATATTAAGATTATAATCTCTTAAGTAATTAAGCTATCTTAATAACTTAAAATAGCTAAATTAATAATAAGATAAGCTTTAAGTAGCTAAAGCATTTTAATTAATATATAAAGACTTAATTAAATAGTCTTTATTATCTTTTAATCCTTAATAAATATAAGAGCTATTATTCTTATAATTTTAAGCTTTATTATAAGAAGCATAAGATTATTATACTTTATATACCTCTTTATTTATCTTATTTACTTTAGCCTCTTAATATTACTTACTTTAAGCTACTTAAGTAAATATATAATAAATAAATAAAGCATTTAATTAAGAGCTTTATAATTTATATCTTAAAGATTAAATTCTTTCTAGCATTTTATATTACCTTTTTAGCTTCTCTTAAAGAAAAATATTAAGAGAGGTTTTAAAGGGGCTAAGCTTATTTCTCTTAAGTTAAATTTAATTATTTATAAGTTTAATATTTAATTATAAACTTTAATGCTTATTATTAAGAAGCTTAGCCTCCTTAACCCCTAAGTCTCTTTAATGCTAAAGATAATAATTAAAGCTAGCTCTTAATTAAAATACCTTAGAAAGTAAATTAATAAATATTAAAGTAGCTCCTTAGCATTTATTTTAAGGGCCTTAAGCTCTCTTATTAAGGGAATATAAGTAATAATATATTAAGTAGCTCTATTAAAGTCTAAGAATTAAATCCTTTAATAAGTAAATATAACCCTTAATAAGAGATATAAAGCAAAGTAAATTTAATTATAAGATAAAGAGAAGATAACTATATAAGAAGAAAGAGATATAATGAATTAAATAGTCTATATTATTA
The DNA here is from genome assembly GCA_023628695.1 of Nectriaceae sp. PG4201. Lineage (NCBI taxonomy): Eukaryota > Fungi > Ascomycota > Sordariomycetes > Hypocreales > Nectriaceae > Nectriaceae sp. PG4201. Next base: position 17,400 of record JAMAKE010000284.1, read on the forward strand.
AGAGAGAAGCTAAATTATTAAGAAATAAAAATTAAGAAAGAGAGTATAATAAAAGGAAAGGTATTATAAGCTTTGCTATTAACTTAATTATAATATAAGAACTTATAAGATAATAATTAAGATCTTTAAAGAAGAGAATAATAATTAATTTTAATTAATTAAAT
>JAMAKE010000285.1:0-16840 GCA_023628695.1 Nectriaceae sp. PG4201
CTTTATTTAATTTAAGCATTATATATTATTAAAAATCAATTGATTAAATAGAAAGGAAGAGAGATAAGGGATTTTTACAGCACTTGCTTATCTATAGCATTTGCTTATTATATATATTAATTTACTATAGAATTTTCTTAAAATTTAAATATCTTTTTTTAAAAAGTTATTAAGAAAAAGCTTATTTATATTGTTTTTTTTAAGTTTTTTAATTTCTAAAAATTTAATAAATTAATTAAAAAGCTAAAAGAATGACTTTTATATAACTCTTTTTATAAGAATATTAAAAATAATCTTTTTAGATTTTTATTACTTATATAGTTAAATTTAAAATAAAAAAGAATCTTTTACTTTTAGCTATATAATATAAGATAGCTACTTACTTATCTTAGCTACTTACTTATTATATATATTATCCTACTTATAATTATACTTATTATAAAGCTAATCTTATTAAAATTAAAGATATTTATTAAGTTAATATTATATTTTATAATTATATTTTATATAAGCATAAACTATTAATAAATAATAATTAAATCTTTGCATTTAGCCCTTTAATAGTCATATCTATAAGAAAAATGCATCTTAAGCTTTAGTTGCTACTTAATAAAGTTAAAAGCCTAGCACTTGCTAATAAGGGAGCAATCGCAATTAGCTAGCAGTAAGTTAGCCATTTTTTTAATACTATGCAGCCAGGGGGGAAACCCTTGCAAATCTAGGTCAAGAATGAATTGAATAATAATCTATTCCTCTAGATTAGATAGTTTCCATAAGTTAAGCATAATATCATATTGAGAAGGCATGCCATTCTATCGGTCAAATAGAGTGCTATAATGAACTTAATAGATCTTTGCAGCGCGTTAGAGACTTAATTTTGGGTCATTTTGATAGACTTGAAGGGCAAGAATGATATTTCTCTCGTTATTTGATTGTGGCATGTTGTGTGGTTGAGAATCATTTGATTAAATGTTTAGAAGAGAGGTTGAGGGACTTTTGACCGGTTCGCTTGTCTGACCGGTTCGCTTACCATATACGTTATTAAGAAAATAAAAAGGAATTGAGCTTGGCTACTACGACTTCGATTGGGGACTCGTATGCTCAGTCTCGCTTTTCATGGCCTACTGTTACTTCTGGTGAAAGACATAAGCGTAGAGAATCAATGCTGAAATACACTGTAATTATCCCTATGAGTAGCTGCGTTCCAAAAGCAGCTGATGAGCACATGACCAGAATCGGCGTCGATAAGCGTTTGATCAATTCAGTGAAAGCAATATATATTTTTTTCTTATCTATAATATCATCTGTTAACTTAACCCATGCCGTGAGCGAGAATAGAAGCGCGTGCTCCCAGCCGGCGTATCAATCGTCCGCTTATGCCTAAGCTGATGCATGAATGTGGCGCGGCCAGGGCAACTGTTAACCCCGCAGTTGATTTATATCCCCACGTCAGTTAATTGGACGTCAAGTTGTCTCACGCTCTATTCCACCAACACTCGGCGGCATCCCACGGCTTTGCACAGCCATAGGACGAAGGCATACAAGAGGGCAAAGATTAAAGCCCTCGTGTTCGTTGAAAAAATGCCCACCATTACCGAGTACTTCGGATACACAGTCACGAACGTCGGCCCGCTCACGACTACATTCGCAGCTGAGGCATCATGTGTCACGGCCACAGAATATTTTGCCGTAGCCAACGCCGAGGACTATGTGACACAACAGGCTGGGTGGTTTTCATGCCCCCTCCCAACGTTAGGAAACGACTGCTACCCCTCCGGCGAGGCCTTCGATGATATCTACAAAAAGGCTAGCAAGTCGCTAGGCCAGGGATATATACCGTACTTTTCCCCTGCATCCCAATGCCCGTCGGGCTGGACCACTGCAGGTGTCCTCGCTTCAGCTGAAGCATCGAACTCCGCGTCAATGAGCGCTATGGGCATCTTCACCAAGGATTTATGGCCATACGATAATGACGGCGCCCAGTTTGCAGGTGCCCCGCTGCCAGCCGCAAACATTTTCGCCAATATCCTCGATTCCACTGAGACTCTTGTGTGGTGTTGCCCCAGGTACGTTTACTGTGCATCTTCTAAGCCCTTGCGCTAATCCTTGGCAGTGGTCATACAGTCAATATTTACGGTGGATGCATCTCATCAGTTGAACCCCTCGCAACTTACGGTTCCACAGAAATATGCCTACTAGTATTTCCAACGGAAGATGTCGTGGAAGTCACTAGCTTTCAGGGATCCCTTTGGACGCCGCCTCTTATTTCCATAACCCCAGCTGAAACGCAGCTAGAGACAGTAAGAGAAACGATCAGTGCTGATGAAGTAAGCTCCTATGCAGTAATTCATAGTTTTCCTATAGTGGCACTGGTTCACCAGTCGTCGGATTCAGCTAGAAGCGATGATGGTGGTAATGGGAAGGATAACGACGATGGCAAGTCGAAAGATGACGATGAAGGCACTGCAGCAACCGTGAGAAGACTCTCTCTCATTCCGATAGCAGTTGTGGCTGTTGGTGTCCTTGTTGGTACCGGGTTACTTGCTCCATGGTAATATCGTCAACGCATCTATGGTATTCTGTCCTTTACATGCCCCGTCATTGTATATAATGACCTGAAATCTCAGGCGCCCCGCGAACCTTAAACTAAAGCAATTGATTGAATTACAAATATTTGCAAAGCCTGAAGTCGCAGCTCATTTTTTCATGCGAAATTTATGTCAGAATCTACAAGAGGTTGAATATTGCACATGATCCAGCACGTGTTCCAGGGGAGTCAGAAGGATACCATCCACGCTTGTATAAAAAGGGATAAATACAGTCTTCCCAAGCACCTAATTGCTAACTGGCTGCGTGACCACTGCTACCTACCTGCCTGTTCTATCTGTTGATTCCTTCACTCTTCTGTATCTTACCCCAGATTTCTGATAAATATCTCCATAGGATTCATACAGTAGCATCTACCTCATAGTCCCAGTTTATTCGTTCCGTACTTCCGTCCTCCTGCCTAAAGTGGTTAAGCGGCACTAATGGGGGCCTTTTGTCTTATCAGCAAGCGGCCAATCAAGATGAACTTAGAGGACGGGCCTCCCACGATCTTCAACACAAGCTTTTGCCAATTTTGCCGGGTTGCCGTGAATGGCGGGGAGGGGAGGAAATAAGCAGGGTTTGCGATCAGGGTATTTCCACGAAATCAAGCGTATCTAACGTTACTTGATTGAATGTAATAAGAATTCTTCAGAGATTGCCACTGAGCTTGGAATATTGAGCTTCACAAGATTCCACCTGGTGGCGAGGCCAAGGAGCTGTCTCGTCCGTAGCTTTACTTTGATCTTATTGCCGAACATAATAAGCTGGATCACGCCTGCATCTGTCAGCAAAAATAGCTGGACTGAACTTATCGCAAATCAAGACAATTGCCCCGTCCACAGCTGATCACTACTGTACTTAGGGCGTCAGGCGATTTTTTGTGGAAACAAGCTCGTAGGATGAATGTTTTGGCTCCTGAGTTTGCATTGCTAATAGTGATCTGCTTAGAGGTCTCGCTTGTCCTTCGTTCAGTCTCAGCTCCTCGCGCTGAGAAGTACCACCTGCTTCAAAATCCACACTCTTGTGTGATCCTTTCAGTGTAAGAATGAGATCATAAGGGCTCTTCTCTTGTCGCCGGGGATTTCTATGTAGCACTCCAGACCCGTTGTCACGAAAATGGTGCAATTAAATCAGAGCCCCATATGAGTCGGTTACTCGGCATGGCCCGGACTCGTGGAGTGTGGATAACGAGATCATCATCTTCCTGAAAAAGGAGGACCTTATCTTTGATAAATTAGCACCAGCCTTAGGCGGTTTTACGGGGTTCCCGTGTCCCGTGCCCCATGTTTTCCGATGGTACCGGCCGGTAGCAAGGTGTATGCAGGCCTCGTGCTGACGCGTGTATTTGAGGTGACTCGTTTATTATGAGTGAGAGTCCCCAGCTTTACCGTGATCAGCTTATCACCTTCCCCATTCAATTAAGGCAGGAGGATATGGGTGATATCCTGTTGGTTCTTATCTCGCCCCGTTCAAAGCGTAATGTAGGCTTTATATCCGTGTGATCTCGCCGTGGGTTCGCAACTAGTTCAACTGAATTCCACTTCCATTGCTATCGACTTCTCGCCCTTACCATGGAGGACAGCAAGACCGAGCCCATCAGGGCTGATTTGAATCCCCCAGTGATCGAAGAGAAGACGGATCATGGCGAGACAACCACCACCACCGAGAAGTCCTGGGCCACTCGCAATGGACTCAACTTCGCCTCCTTCACGCCTCACGAGGATCATGACACTGGTTCCGTTGAGTTGGAGCGCTCCATGAAGCCCCGCCACCTAAACATGATTGCTATAGGAGGCAGGTCAGTGCCTTCCCAACCCATTCGCAGAGCAATAGCGTCGAGTACCTGGTCCTGTTTACTGACGTTCGTCGTGTGGATAGCATTGGCGCTGGTTTCTTTGTCGGCAGCGGTGCTGCTTTACAAACTGGCGGCCCTGGCTCCGTCTTGATTGGATTTCTCATCATGGGTGTTATGATGTTTAATGTTGTTTACGCTCTGGGAGAGCTTGCTGTCATGTACCCCGTTTCAGGTGGCTTCTACACGTGAGTCAGTGATGTTTGCCAAAAGGTATGCACCTAATCTTGGAATGTAGTTACGCCAATCGTTTCGTCGATCCATCCTGGGGTTTTGCTATGGGCTGGAATTACGTGATGCAGTGGGCTTTCGTGCTGCCTCTTGAACTAACAGTTTGCGGCACGGTGATCCAGTATTGGGCGCCAGACACCAGCGTGGCTATCTGGATTAGCGTAAGTCAACGCCGTGGTGGTGGCCACCCTTGGTTGGGGCCGTGAAAGGCTGATATGGAATGTTCTTACAGGTTTTCTTGGTCCTGATTATCATCATCAACGTTTTTGGCACTTTGGGATACGCCGAGGAAGAGTTCTGGGCTTCCCTCCTCAAGCTATCGGCTACAGTTATTTTTATGATTGTTGCCGTCGTCCTCGTTTGTGGCGGTGGTCCTTCTAGGGGCATGTATCATGAATACTGGGGTGCACGTCTCTGGTACGATCCGGGGGCTTTCCAGCATGGTTTCCGTGGGTTTTGTGGTATGTTTACCTCGGCGGATTATTAAACACTCTTGGTGAATAGTGGCTAAGTTGAGGTTTCTAGGTGTCTTCGTCACCGCCGCTTTCTCTTTCAGTGGCACCGAACTCGTCGGCTTGGCAGCTGCCGAGGCCAAAAACCCGGCAAAGGCGCTCCCTGGTGCTATTAAACAAGTATTCTGGCGAATTACCCTCTTCTACGTCGTCGGACTTCTGCTTGTTGGCTTCTTGGTCGACTCCACCGATGACCGCCTGCTGAATGCGAGCAACGACGACCCCAGCGCCTCCCCTTTCGTCATTGCGATTGCCAACGCTGGCCTGAAAGGATATGACTCATTTATGAACGTCATAATTCTCGTCTCCGTTCTATCTATTGGTGTGTCATGCGTATATGGTGGTAGTCGAACTCTCGTCGCTCTTGCGCAGCAGGGCTATGCTCCAAAGCTTTTCGCCTACATTGACAAGTCCGGTCGACCCCTGCCCGCCGTTCTATCAATCATTCTCATCGGCTTTCTGGGTTACCTCAGTGTGAACGGAAATGGTAGCACCGTATTTACCTGGCTACAAGCCCTCTCAGGCTTGGCAGCGTTATTTACTTGGGGCTCAATTTGTCTCTGCCACATCCGCTTTAGACACGCCTGGAAGTATCATGGTCACACCCTTGACGAGATCCCATTTCAAGCTATTGGCGGTGTATATGGCTCGTGGATTGGCTTGGGGCTTAACGTTATTGTCCTCATCGCCCAGTTTTATACCGCTATTACTAACATCGATGGCTCAATTGGCGACGCCGAAAGTTTCTTCGAGTCCTACCTCGCTGCCCCAGTGGTCATACTGTTCTACATTGTTGGATACATCTGGAAGCGCCAGGGCTGGCATAGAGTCAGCGACATTGATCTCGACACTGGCCGTCGGGAACATGATTGGGATCTAATCCGGGCACATCGGGAAGAGCTTGCTGCTGCACCTGCCTGGAAGCGAATTCTGCGGTTGATTTTCTAGTTAAATTGTAGATAGTGTGCTCAGTTTAATAACTGACCCCCATTCTCTCTGTCATTGCCACAGTCACATATCACGCTAGTTCCCGTGGACATCTCTCTAGGCTGTAGAGTTCGACACTCTAGCTGTGGTCCAAGGATGTTCTACTAAAGTTGGGAAGGGGTCAATAAAGATCCAGACGGGCGATGAAAGGAGGTAGGGGAGCAAGACCCAGCAAGGCGGATTCTTGTTGTGTATCTCCGAGTCCTTGATCTCCACATTCTTACAATGTCTTATCCATTTCAAGTCCCATGGAATAGTATGCAAACGAAAAAGTTGAGTTTGTCTAAATTTGTGTAATTGTAGGTTCCGTGTATCTTCTTTGCCCTTTAGCTTGCCAAAGTTATCAATCGCTCTCGGGCCAGAATTTAATCAGATTTCTCGAGTCTCTTGTTTGTGATATTGAAGAACGACAAATGTGGTACATTTACTGCTTGAAGCTGCGCACGGTGACTCTTACTCATTCCCCTATTGCGACAGTGTTGGTTCTTACAAATTGAAGAATTATGTGTTGGGGGCAAAGCTGGGAAACTTATGATGAGCAGCCTGAACACTCTAGGTGCTGAAATTGAGTGGGGCTGAAAAGCTACTTGACAAATTGGGGCCACAATATTTTTAAAAGGTACTGGGAGAAAGAGTTGTGTGAACATTTTACTGCGTTAAGAAAGTGTTTTTTAGTACGAAGAGGCTAAATGACTGTTATAAAATGAGATGGGTGACCAACCTGGCGAAGTTCGACGAAGCGAATGTGTCATCAGAGTAGGCTGGAAATGCGGTGACGGCGGCTAACACTGGCTCTATTGATGTAGACTAAGCGTTAGCCGCTCCAGAAAATATGGACTCTGCTGGCAGCCGGACAGCCACATGCATCTTGCTGAGTTAGGCAACTCTTTGAAACCTGTGCCTGTGGAAGTCTTTGAAGCTCCATTTTGTGAGTGGGCAGCACAAGATTAGAGAACCGGGATTTGGAATCTCTACGTAGGAAACACGCATACGCCCTTCGGACGACACGCACCCACCCTACAGTTGTCATGCGTGTCACGCAATCATTGCCTCAACTCTTTTATCAGCTCACCTAACTTTTTCGTATCTTGATCCGCTTCTTGGCTGTCAAATATCTCTAAGTTCCACGATTGGGAGCAATTGTCACTGGTGAAAGATGCCTATCATACCAAAAGGTCTCCAGCCTGGGGAGACCTTTGCTTTTATCTCCCCATCTTTCCGCGTCAACGAAATATTCCCGCTCGTCCTAGAACATGGCAAGGCTGTCCTAGAGGCAAAGGGATACAGTGTCAAGGTCTTCTGGACCCGCGAGGACCCTAAAACCACGACTATTGCCCAGCATATCGCAAATCGCAAGCGGGAGATATTGGAAGAATTTGCGGACCCGGAAGTCAGGGCTATCTGCTGCACTGTGGGTGGCACGACTGCGGACGAGCTTATACGCCCCTTCCTATACGATGCGTCCGCCGCGGATATCATCCGCAAGAACCCCAAAATCTTCTTTGGCTACTCTGATATTACTATATTGCACTGGATTATCTACTACCTTTCGGGGCTGCGGACCTTTTACGGCCCAGGCGTGTATCTGGAGCTTGGCGAAGCACCAGCGCCTATGACTTTCACTCTGGATAATCTACTCCGGGCGATTACCTATGACCCGTCCGCTGGAATGCCGCCCAAGCCCATCGGCCCCGTCCCCCGGTCAAAGGAGTACGCACCATTGATCCCGGACTTCGACTTCAGTAACCCGGCTAACACAACCCCTAACAAGGTTCTGCCGAGCCCCGCCTGGCGCTGGGTACGGGGCGGTGCCTGCACTGGCCGCATCTTTGGCGGATGTCTGACTCTCGTTGCTCGATTGCACGGCGTGCGAGCACTCGAGCCCGACTGGACTGGGAGAGTGCTTTTTCTAGAAACAGCCAGTAAGTGATCTCTGAGGCCGCCCCTCGCCCTCATAGTTTCTTCATCAGTCTCAAGCCAGCTTTCTGGTATCTCGGTTAAGTGGTAGAGTCTGGGACTTCCATATCCGTTTCAACCACCAACTGAATAAGACAGACACTGACCCCGATTATTACAGCGGCCGATGACGAGACAAAGGGCCTACCCCTCTACCGGGTTCGGCAATTCATCGCTGACATGATCGCGTATGGCGTTATGGATCAGATCAGCGGGCTGATATTTGGGCGCTTCTATGGGTACGATAGCCAGGAATCACAAGTTGAGCTGGCAGGAGTCATTTACGGGCTATTCTGCGAGGGCGACATAGTCAAGAATAAGGAAGAGTTTCCGATCTTGATGAATGTAGACATCGGTCATACCTCACCAATGATTACAATCCCCATGGATGCGCTAGTTAGGCTAGACGCGGCGAAGGATGAGTTCTCAATATTAGAAGCCGGAGTTCGATGATCTCTCAATTTAATAATATGCACTGCAAGCTGAGCTGCCTCTCCTAATGATTTAAACATCTGGTCTCTAGAGAGTTATATATCTTAAAATGCACTGCATTTAAATAAGGTAATAGTTATAGGGGAGTGGTATTAATAAGTTTTAAGACTAGAGAAAATTTAATAAACCAATAGGTGAATTAAGCTTAGAAAAGGGGCCCCTAAGAGAGCTTTATATGAAAAGGAAGAATTTAGGAGGAGTGGGATAACTCAGTACGGGCGATTAGGAATGCGAGTCTTAGGTATAGAGGACGAGGAAGAGGATAGAGTTATGGTCGCGGGCAAAAGTAATTAAGTATTACATCCAGAGCTCGGCGGGTTGTGTTCGTAGTCGGAACAAAAGATTATTCAGCACCCTATCGCCAAGCACGTGACTGGAGTGCGGAGGTGCATTTTAGGTCTCACTGCCGCTCCTTTGAAGGATGACGATCTTCGTTTAACCCATATGCTTCCGGCCTACCTTCTACGACCTGGTTTTCCATATTCATTCTATATTAACAGCACGTACGTCCACAGGAGCCCGTAGTGCCGGCTCTGTCAACTGACAATACTGGGGCTGATCAAATGTCTCACATCGGCTACAACTCCAATGCCCAGTCGAGGGGTCATAAGCTCGGATATTATCGAGCTTCCATTGCATGCAGTATGATATGGCCAATTTGGCCATTCTCCGGTTTATCATATTCACGGTATATACTGACGCATCAAGGTTATTGCCGCAAGCGAAAGGCAAGATGCACTCCTTCACTTGATGACGAGAGCCGGTGTGCCAACTGTGCCCGACTGAACCGGCCATGTGTTGCTGTAACTGTGGCGGCTATGCGTACGTTGGATAATCCAGTAAACGCGATATTCCCCACAGGTATGTCCCCGTGTGCGACCCCCTTTCGCAAGCCCTATCTTGTGTGAAAGCTGAATCTCTGCAGAAGATAAAAACTTGAGAACCACAGTTGACCACAGAACGAAAGGCAGGCAGGAATGTGAAGCCAAAGAATTACAGCCCCCGGGTGTTCGGCCTCTCCCCCCTGAATCCTGGTCTTATTCTATGCCACAGCAGTGTTACCTAGAGGCGGAGTCTCAGTCGCCGGAGACAAGTCCACATCAACATGTAACGTCTCTTGAATATTCTCGGAACAGCACAGTATCCTCTCAAACATTCAACGCACCACTGGTAACGAACAATTGGCCCAACGATACGAGCTGGTCCGACAAGAGCTACCAGGATTTCCTGGGGGCTAGTTATGTTTCAGTCGACTTTCTATCATCCTATCAATCTGTGCCTCTGGATAGCAACGCACCCGATACCAATTTCGGTTGTGTAGGCAGCGATGAAATGCTCTTGAACGAGTGCGCGGATCTCAGCGAGGACTTTGTCCCTCATTTCTCACTTCAGCCAGGCATGGACCCTTTCGTGTACGACGCGACCGATGGGTCCAAAATTCCCAATCTATATTTTTCGGCTTCTGAAGGCCTCACGAATATGGATCTTCCGTTAGGGACCGTCAGGCCTGGAGATCATGAGCATCCAGGACCAGCGACTGGTACACCATCCAATTCCATAGGCATGCAAGGGTCTTTACCGCCATAATTACAACCAAATCTATGTTTAACAGAGGTGGGACAGTTGATATCAGTTCAATCCAACCAGTGCTTCAACAAAAAATGGTCTATGCCGGGAAGTTAAGGGCCAACAAACAGCCAATTGACCACAAGACTAAGGGAGTGATGGATGGACCATGGAATAGCTAACGTGCTAACACCTACTACTTAAGCTAATGGCTGCGTGTCAAGTTAGAGTAGTTGACGTAAAAGTCTTCCGGTTAAGTTGGCTGAATACGATAAACAAATGGACTGGTATGCGACTTTGTTAGCAAGAAACCAGTTTGAATCAACTATTTGGGTTCTATTAGGTAATTTCCCATTTCCAGGAAGTTGAAATATTGTTTGCATTAGTAGGAATATCTCATGTGACCAACCAGTCTCTGATACAGTCCCGCACTGACTAGACTAATCTCAACTAGCCACAGAATTAAATGATTTCGCACTGGTCAAAAAAATAGCCAGGCTAAAGCAGGCGATACAGTGCCGTATTCCTATCCACCAGCCGCTTAAACTCTAGCACGATCAACCCTGAATGTAAGCTGAAGAATGCATTTTCCCTTCACAGCCGTAAGTTGACCCATATAGGATTCATATGATTGAGAAATTGTGAAGACTTGGAGGTATTCAAGGTACAAGAGAACCGATGACACATCTATTAGAGCTTGTTGTCCTGTTTGTCCGGACATTGATCTTCTCCGCAACCACCAGTACACTATTCTTTGCTTTCCGTGCCTTCTGACAAACCATCTTCTCCGATGATGCAGATGATATTACGCTTATCGAGAATAAGCTTTCTCCGGTTCCTATTATGCAACTTTTAGATGGATTAACGGCGTGCTGTAATGGCCTTCTTCGAGGAATCGGAAGCCAGGCTTTCGGTTGCTGGGTAACCAGTCATTTACTATCTCATAACACTACTAGACTCTTTATGGACTGCCTTCAGGTTTCTGAGTAGGCTATGGGTAGGTGTCACTCTTGCGCTAGTCATCGTCACTCTCGCGCAGATGGTCTTTCTCATGACTTTCGATTTGTAGAAGAGTGTTGAAGACGCAAAATGGAGAATTTTCTCGCTCGCCAGATCAGGAGCCCTAAATTGGGCGATTGGACGAACTGCGTTGGAAGGATATTCGTTGCAGGCCCTAGTTCCGAGGAGAGAGCTCTATCTAAAACCATAGCCTCTAATACGGAATTTTTCAGGCAGCACAATACCAGGAGACTAATAGTCCTCCCTAAGCTTTGTGTATGTCTTTGCCGTGCTTTTGATCCCATTTATAGTCGTTAATATGAGTAGTCGTGGCCTATAGCCTACATGAAGTACTTCTTACGATACCACTGGGCTAGGCAGACATTAAAGTAGCGGTCGATTAAATGCGTTGAAGGGGTTGACGGACGTTTTATCGCTTGTGCTTAGTTAAGTAGTTTGGGAACAGTGCTAATGGGATATCTATCCCCCCGCCCAAGCACATGGTTCTTAGCCTTCTATCTTCCCTGCTAAGTCACAGTATCAATTCATAGCTTAAGAAGGCCCTGGGTGCTATATTCAACGTTCAGGACCCTAGTAATGCCACTTCATACAAGTTTTCTGCAAGCAGTAAATCCGTAGATCATGACTGGCCTCGGACCTTTCGATCTAACTCTTCTTTAGCCGGTCATCAAAGCGCAGAACCGCATTCAACAAGACTTGTGCTCCCAGAGCGCTGGGCGTGTTAGTAAGTTCCAATTATACTTGGAAGAAATAAGATAACACTTACCAATGCTCGGGCGTGCTATATTCAGATGGATGATGTGAAATCCCATCCCGACTTGGGATAAAGATCATGCTAGTCGGACAGTGATAGCTCGTGTTGACACTATCATGGCCAGCCCCAGCCGGCAACTCGATGCATTGCTCATCTCCGACTAGCTCGACTGCGGAGGAACGGACTGCGTCGATGCAGTCCTTATGAAACTCTACCGCTGGACTTCTCCAAATCTGCTCGATACCCACTGTGCAACCATGCTCCTCTGCTACATCCTGGCAGATGGAACGCACACTATTGGCCATTTCGTCCATGGTTTCATTGCTGAGGTGTTCAATGTCAACACTGAAGGCGACCTGGCCTGGAATTGTGCCTGGGCTCTGAGGGTCGGAGTTGATTACGCCAACAGTTGTGAGCCCTTTGTTCTCCCAGGCAACGTCGTTCACACGAGATATCATGCGACAGGACGCGAGCAAGGCATCGCAACGGCGATCAATCGGGGTTGTTCCACAGTGTTGGGATCGCCCCTTAACCGTGACCATCAACCAGAGCATACCCTGGACACCGGTAACGATGCCTACAGATTTGTTTTTGTCTTGGAGAACAGGCCCCTGCTCAATGTGGTATTCGAAATGGGCGGAGAGTGGGTTGGCTTTGTGGTTTGCCTTAACTGGTCCCTGAAACCCAATTCTCACAAGCTCGTCTTTGAAGGTTTTACCGTCGGGATCGACATGATTGTACGCATCTTCCAAGGACGCTTTCTCGGCCCAGACGGCGCTCGCGAGCATGCCAGTGTTGAATCGTGCGCCCTCCTCGTTCGTCCAGTCTGCTAACCGTGAGATAGAGATATCCAGAACTCGGGGTGGCTTTGCCTACTGATTACCGCGATAGGTGCATATGTGGAGTGCTGGTTCTCATGGAGGACCTTGAGAATCTCGATGCCAGCTTGTACACCTAAGATGCCATCGTACCGTCCCCCGGCGGGCTGAGTATCAAGATGAGATCCAATACCGATTGGTGCAAGGTCATTATTCTGGCCTGGGCGTATAGCAAAAAGGTTTCCTACCTCGTCGACCTTGACTGTTGCCCCGTGCCTTTGCGCTTCTTCGACAAACCAGTTTCGCACTGCTCCGTCTTCATCTGTCAACGCTAACCTGCGCACACCACCATCCTTTGAGTCGCCCCATTGAGCTGTGTAGTGTAATGTATCCCACAGCCGAGGTTGGTTGACCGTGAGGGGGCTGGGTGCTGCTGGCCTTGCGGATCCCGAATAGGCTCTGCTATACGAAACCCGTGGCAGGAGGCAGCTGCGTGGGTATGCCAGTCTTGATAAGAGAGAGATGGATGGGAACTTCATTGGCAACGACATGTTGGTCGACGCGAGTCACGGCAGACAAGATGGAGGGGGGGGAATATACTGCATCCATGGTGTAGTGTTCCCCAAACGCCTTTTATGCGTCAGCCTAAGTCTGGGAGCGGAAAATCATGTCCTTGGCGCGACTACAGCTGCGAGTCAGTGTCCTTCGTACTGGTTCCTTCGGCTGGGGTTAACCAAGTATTGCGGAAGGTTTTATCAACCGGGTGTGCTAGGATTGGCTGCTGATACAGTACCGCAAGTCTCCTGATATAGTGCCGATGCTTGTGTGGGGGAGTGGAACACTTGACTCAAATCCGAGCCGCATATACCGGTGCCTTCGATGACTAGTAAGTCAGGAAGCGAGGTCTCCTCGGGCTGAAGTCTGCGACCTGGCCTTGTTAGACAGAGATCTGAGACTCTGATTGGACAACATCTATTCGACAACGTCGAATGCTTGTCCGAATCCTGTTTCTCGTGGCCTGACCAGCGATAAGCGCGGGGGCTGCTTAGATACAGTGCCGCTCCCCCCACCTACCTATGAACATTCATTCGTCCGGCACAAATTTCTTATCCTGGGGAACCAGAATCCTACTCCACATTGCGTATCACTTAGACCTGTTGCAGACCTTCCAAGCAGCGTCCAAGTGCATTCCGCTCTGGTGTAGTTCGAGGGGGGTGCTATCTTCGCATGATGGTCCGGGAGTTCTCCAGAATGTACTAATATCTCGTCTCTCCTCCACCATGATTAATTATCATTTCGGCTTCGGATTCTAACTCTAGCCATAAACTACTTACTTGATCATTACTTTAACGCTGTGGGTTACATCGCCATGATGGGCTTTCGAAAGGCAGATCTGCGACTGAACCACCCGTTCGTCCAGAACCTTATTGCTGGGCAAGCCTCTAATTCGAGAACCACCGATGAAAATACCTATTAACAGATTGAACTAGATCGTTGCTATTCTGCCTCCCGGGTATCTACCTGGCGCTAACCGGGCTCGGCGCTGGCGGGGGTAAGCCAACCTCCCAGGCCGTAGCGGCCAACGTCAACGCCATATTATACGGGGTCTTCTTCGTAACCGGCTGGTTCGGTGGCACAGTTATGAACCTCATTGGTCCAAACTACGCTATGTTTTTAGGATCTATTGGATACAGTCTCTACACAGGCATGACATGCGAGCCCTTCTGGATGACTTCCTGCTGACATGACCAGGGGGGCTCTGGTATTTCGACCGAACCGGTAACTCGTGGTTCGCGTACCTCGGTGGCGGTATCGAAGGTGTGTCGGCTGCTCTCTTATGGGCTTCAGCGGGCGCCATTGCGTACTCGTACGCCGAAGAACAAGATAAGGCTCTCTACATGACCATCCAGTGGATTTTCTGCGAGAGCGGCTCTACTATTGCTGCGCTAGTTGCGCTTGGTATCAACATGAACAGCGATCGTCAGGATTCTGGTGCTCCGACTCCGGTTTATATCGTTTTCGTGATTATTCAGGTCGTCGCCATGGCCATGGCTCTGTTACTACTTATCAGACCCGCAAAGGTCGTCCGCGGTGATGGCACAAACATTGCGATTTTCCAGCCTCCCACGGTGAAGAAAGAGTTGATCGGGGTCCTGGAAATGATCAAGGACTACCGCTTCATGATGCTTCTTCCCGCCATCTTTGCTGCCGAGATGGCTTTAGCACTTCAAAGCTCGCTCAATGGCTACTTCTTCAACCTGCGCACACGCTCTTTGAATAACGTCGCGTTCAACTTCATCCAGATCCCAGCTAGTTTAGGCATGACTTTTATTCTTGACAATCCCCGCTTCGGGCTGCGCAGGACCAGAGCCTTGATTGGCATCTCTGTCATGAGCGCCGTGACTCTAGGGATTTGTTCAGCCGAGGCTGCTTGGCTTGCACAGCACAAGATCAACCGCAATACACCAGGTCCCTCGACCGACTGGACAGACTCTGCATTCGCTGGGGCTTTCGTCATCTATGTGATATATGGCTCGGTCTACAGGTAAAAGTCATCATGCGTCCTGCCCATAACCTCTTAAAGACTGATGGGGAAAAATTATAGTATCTACCAGATAGCAACACAATACGTCATCTGCTCGTTGACCAACAGTCCAGACAAGTGAGCATAGCCTTGCGGTCCGAGAAACGCATGATCTTAACATTCATTCTAGGCTTGCCAGGTATGCGGGCGTTTTTAGAGGCATGACGGCACTTGGTATGATGTTTTCATTCATCATCGATGGCAATGGAGGCAGCTATATTGCTCAGATCTCTTTCCAATTTTCCTGCTATTTCGTCGGCATTTTGTTCTTATATGTTGTGGCCATTCGTTACGTCACAAATACGAACTACTTCCGAGAGGAGGCTGTCATTGTTCCTCGCCGTGTCGAAGAGCAGGCTAAGATTGAAGGGGAGGTTATAGATGCGGTCCCTGGAGGGCAAATAAAGGAAGAGAATAAGACTGCGGAGAATATATAAAAGAAGAATATTAATTTAAAATCCTAATACGTATTAAAATAGAGTCATAAGAGTATTGTATTATCTGCGTAATTGTGAAAATTCTAACTATAATTACGTTTATTATTCCTTGGAGACAAGTTTAGTTAATATTCGATTTAATAGAGTTATATGAATATTCAAGCATACATTAAATAATAAATAAAGAGATGTTTTAAGAGGATTAAAAAGGCAAAGCCCATACATTCATCCTTCAACGCCGTCCCCTCAGTCTTGAACGGATTACTCGATACGCTAAGAAGGCTCGTTTGCACCCGATTTTGCAAGGAGTTTCCGCTCCGCCCAATCTGATTATGACTGGACACGTCAGGTGCCACCGCCCCCACCCCCCTGCCATGACTTCCAAGGCGGCTTCCGGTGAGCGAGCTCTGGAGAAATCCCCGCGAAGCTTCTTTAGGATGTTGAGAACTTCATTAAGAGCTCTTGCGAAGCGAATCATTGGCGCCTGAACGACACTAATGGAAATGAGCTTATTTATCCAAAGTTCGGAGAACTCTGATCAACAAACTCTCGAGGTCCAGTCAAATAAGATTTTCTCGGTCGTCTTGATAATGGGTGCAGCGCCGCTGGGCTTCGAGATTTCCTAAGGCTAATGAACACTGACAAGAGGCATTCATAAGTGAGGTGGCTCTTGTCGGACATTACATCATACTAAATCTAATTTAGAAAGTCCACGATCTACGCCTTCAGGATTTCGGGGAAGTTGCCACGAGTTGGATTAATAGTATATTAAGAGATATAAATTATGAGTATAAAAGTTAACGTATATGATAAGCGAGCGGCCAGGACAAGCGAGCGGCCATCTTATACTGTACAGCTAAAAGTAGAAGATTCTTTTTTTTTAAATCTAACTATATAAGTAATAAAAATCTAAAAAGATTATTTTTAACATTCTTATAAAAAGAGTTATATAAAAGTCATTCTTCTAGCTTTTTAATTAATTTATTAAATTTTTAGAAATTAAAAAACTTAAAAAAAACAATATAAATAAGCTTTTTCTTAA
>JAMAKE010000286.1:0-17238 GCA_023628695.1 Nectriaceae sp. PG4201
CGAGGGAGCCAATTTGCATGCCAATTCACATACCATATAGCAGACCGGCGTTCCAATGCTCTTTCCTGTGACACATCCAAGTGCTTATCCAAATAAATTTCGCATGAACATTAACCCCCTACCTCGCGACACCAGACAGGACCCTCAACTCTTAACCCCCTAAACTGCAACGCAATCATCCCTCAGCAAAATGCCAAATGTTCAAACTTTCCAGTTTAGTCTCATAAACATTATGTTTGAAAGAGGCGATGCCTTCATTTCCGACTTGACTTTATCGTCTTTGAATCGTGCCAGTAGGAACATCTTCTGCTTGAGCATTCGGCGAACTTTACGTTAGGGTCATACATGCAGCCAACAATGCCGAGAGTACTCCGTACTTTGCAAGAACTGACGCTCTGGCCACTATGCATTGAAATCCGACAGAGCGGGCACGTTGACCAAGGCTTGCGATGACGGCCGGATCACTTCCCGTCCTTCTTGGTGGCCCACAACAAGCTAACGCCCTCTGTAGTGGTGAATCGGATCAAATACGGCATGTGGTTTGTGACTTAAACAATCGATACAATGTGTTCATCTCCGTTCCCATCAATATTAAGAATTTTCGAGGTCCGCAAGCGTGGGACAATGGAACAACAGGGCCGGTCTCGTGTATAACTATGAAACCTCCGAATCGTACGTCAATGGCAATAGACCCGACATCGCTTAATTCATCCTCCGTGCAGCCGAAGATAAGCGCCTCCATCGGTGAAATATCAGTTTGCATATCGTGATTCCAATGCCCTACCTGACACTCAGATAAGTGAAGAAATTTTGGAGACAGTTGCTTGCACATAAACTTTAATTGCGTAGAGGTCAGGAGTGCGGGCATGGTCATCGATCATCCAGTTGACCTTGTAAGCCTTCTCTTAAGGTTGCTGAAGGATTGAAACTCCACATGAAAGGCTATCTCAGGAGTGACTTGTCTTGATGCCAACAGCAAGCAAATTACTGGTGCTTATCACCGTCGACATCACTCAGCTAGATAGAGTCATGTTTACTAAAGTCCGATGATTCTACGAACGATCTGGTCATTCCTCATTTTGTGAGAGTTCTCGTGACTGCTAACAACAAATCCAGTTCAGGAAATATGACCATGTCATCACTGCTTGTTCTCCTTTCGCAACTTAGATGTTAGTTAAGTCTCCTTAGCTTTACCATTGGACCCGCAGTGTATTATTAGCAGTGGGCAAGTCGAAATACTCGTGGAAAAGTGCCTGTGTGATTTTTTGCGCATTCCTCGGCTCTGGTATGAGGAGACGAGGCCACTGTTTTGCAGTAGCACCCTCTAGAATGAAAGATCTCCTGCAGCTGACGCCAACTTCGCGTCCAATATTTCGTAATAGAACTGAATTATCTAAGGGAGAGGTGTATTCTATATTCGTCGACGATTATCAAGCCCCATCAACCAGTCTTCGCACTTCCCCGACTAGCGATGTATAGGCGTTTCTAGATTTTCTCCCAATCTAGCGAGTCTATCTCTCCCTGGCTCGAGAGGTTCAGAAAGCGTTGCGCAGCTCAAAGTTGTTGACAGTTCGCGAAGACACCCTCAATATTAAGAAACATCCGATGCTGCGATCTTCCAAAATGTGGAAATTAAATTTCCGGCGCCAAATTGGTAAAACGATTCGTTTCTTTACTTCCTTTTTGAAGGCTTTACATAAGTTGAGTTGAATTTCACCCTCGGGACATTGTTTTAATTCGCTAACAGCTGCTGACTATCCATGGGCGAGAACACGAGTTGTTCTATGCCTTGTTCCACAATCCGACATTGCTCCTAGAATTTCTTAACGGTGCCTTATTCCATGTTAAAAGAGTATTGATAGTCTTGAGAGTGACACAAACTATTCACCATCTCCACCATCTCATAGGAAGCTTCTTTGTCCAAGTCGTCTACGAGCGTGACCTTGCAAAATAGGCGACTGCATGCTCGGTAGAATGGGACGACAATAGGATTTCCGAGATTCCACGAATATTGTGCATAAAATCCAGGCTATCACATCTCCACCTTCTCCTCTCCTATAGCTTATCAGGGGATACATCTTACGCATTGATCGTTCCTTCAAAGTTTACGGAAAAGTTGGGATCATCTCCTGCCTCAGCATCAAACATCCCGCAATCATCATGCTGAACAGGGCCTAAGATATGGCACCCCTTTCAGTTAATTAATTGTTATTTGCAGAGTGCTGTCAGCCTGAAAACGTGCTTGACTGGGCTTGAGCTGTTGGGTCTCTTTCCAATCAACCTGACATCACTGAGCCAGCTCATTACAGGGCTGCTTCGTTTGATAATTCCAAGTCATATAAGCTGTCCGGCGTAATCTCCTCATTGCCAGGGTTTTTGTCGTCGCCCTCGCTGTTACCTTCTTCGTTCTTATCGCCGGTAATCTTATTATCATCATCGTAGTCGCCGTCCCTTTGGATTTCTTTTTCTTCTCCTTTCTCGTGTTCTCTGTGTCCATTTTAATCAGAATTTTAGTTATCATTTCCACAGAGATTAGTAGCACAATGGTCTTTTGAGTCAGCTTCCTTCGTTTTACTATGTCTATGTTCCGCATTTGGGTATAGCCACTGTCTTCCCCAACTACATACCGCCATGCTTGGCGGAGCGGGCCGCTGCAGAAGCAACAATAGACGTCAGCGCTACCATTTTGTGCAACCAAACTGAGAAGAATGGAACCGACCCGTCCGAACTAGCTCAGAAGATCGCAGAAGCTTTCCCGAAAGCCCCAATCGACTGCGAAATATCAGATTGGGCCATCACAACTCACTTTCCGAGCTCAAAAATCAAGAAGCTGGGCTGAATCACTCCTGGTCGCGACGCAAGTCTCGATCATCATCCCGACTAGTAAAAATGAACGATTCTCAACCAGGGCCCACAACCCAATTTTCAGTCAGGGCTCATGGAAGGCCCAATAATATTTTCTGGGAAACTAGTCCACCCACTGCAAAGCATTTCAGTTCGCATCATTGCGACAGTTAGGTTGGGTGTCAAAATCAACCATTCAAAACGAGTGGTGTCGGTTGGTAGCAGTAAGTCAGCTGCGTCAACATCATTAAGGTCCACCATTGTTTGTGTGTCCTCAAACACCTTGTCAGGAGCAAATAACAGACAGGATCCAGTTCATATTTATGGTCTTCTTCGCATAAAAGTTGACTATGGTGAATACAGGGATGAACAAAAGCTTAAAAATCTAGCCATAACCGCATGGGGGGTGAAATTGTACACCGTTCAGAGCAACCTCCGACTTCCTTCCCCTTGCGTCAAGGTTGAATGGAACTGCTTTCGACCTCTTTGGAGTGCATGATTATTAAATAGATCGATTGGCTGGATAATCATCAAAATAGAAATAACTGTCAAGCTCAACTTAACCAAACGAAAAGGAAACTAAATCCCACAACATAATAAGTATCAATCATCCATGCACGAAAATATTTCATTCTAGTTGCTGATATGGATTAATGCCATAGCTTTATACTACAATTCTATTGCAGGTGCATCGTTCAGAGGTATAGTTATCCGTCTTCTCGGGAAAATTGCATTTTACCTGGAAGTTGATGTTTATTATCTTACACCTACTACAGAGGACGTATTTTACAATGAGGTCGTACAGCGACTTCATGGCTTATGGTTGAAGAGAGCTACTAAATCCAATTAGTTTGATAATACTTGCATTCTTGGGTATGTATTCGACGTTATGAGTAACACTATCATCCAGTTCCTGTGCCACATAGGTCTGGACCCGATAAACCGTAAATGTAGGTTGCCCGGAGTCACAAAATATTCAGAACTTGTTTTCAGTACTCTATAGGGAGTAAATTCTCGCAGAATACAATGCAGATCCAGACTCCAGTCGAAGTCCTAGCAGATCTTCCTTCGGTCGGAAGATGGACAATGACATTCTAATCATCAGTCTCAAAGCAACCGTTCTCCCCATGTATTTATTAAAAAAATATCACCACCTTGGTCTGCTTTATATTCATGTTCGAAGCGAAGGAATTTTAACACCTTGAAGTCAGGTCGGTTGATACTCTCCGATAAACTTTCGATAAGTTGTGACCTAAGCCTCAAACCGACAACTAGATTCCTAGAAATGGGGTTAAAAATATGACCCCGAGGTTTCTAGCTTGACTATATCCCGATTGGACTCACCGATGCCCTTAACGAAATACTAGGGATACACACTGTTCATTGTAGGTTCTGAAGTGCCCGTGGCACGTTGCACACAGTTTAATGCTTAGCTCTAATAAGCGACCTCCCAGCAGAGTTAATAGACCTTGTAGCCCCGGATGTGAAGTGAGTAGTCAAAGTGTAGACCTGATCAAAGGCAGCGAGGCGCCGATCATGTTTGCGCACCCGCCACTCTTTCAGTGCTCTGACCTCTCAAGTTTCCAGAGTCTCTCGACGCCATTTCCTGAATGAAACTATGACGAAAGCGTTTATATAACTAAAGGAGGAGGTTAAACAGCTTTGGGCATCCCTGGTTGTGACGTGGCAAGTCTAGCTGTGGAGGCTAGTGGTGTGGAGACAAGTAGGAGGAATCGAACCGACGACGAGATAATCTCCTTGGTCACAATTAATGCTGGGTTGCGGCCACTTGGGTATCACTCAATAAGCGGTTTCTCGGAATCATTCTGCGGCAGTCCTCTCCTTAGTCTCAAGGAAGTAATACTAAATGGTCCTAGCAAATATCATCTCAGAAGTTCCTCAAGTGCCACATATGCGATGATGGGGAGATATGACGTCTGTGACCAGCAGCACAGATTCTGCAACTCCCTCTGCTTCAGGAATGGGCATCAGTACCTGATCCTCTTCAATTACTGCACACGCCGCACATTAAGTATCGGTACTCTAACGCTCTTCCCCTCAGTCGCTGCGCACTTCGAGTTTGCACATCCGCCCAAGTCTCTCCAATCCTTGTTCGTAAGCCTGGCACATGGAGTCGTGGAAGCAGTTGTGGGCAAGAAATGCCGTTTAGAGAGGGTCTTCAAAGCCACCACGTGGGCATCCAGCGCCTTGCTGGATGTCTTATCTAGACCCCTGCAACTGGTCACTGGTACTGCCGATCATGGAAGGCGGACATCGATATGGGCGCGATGATCACTGCGTGGCTTGATCGAGGCCAAGTATTGGTTGTTCAAGGGTGGGTCAAACGCTCGTAACCGCATCAAGACTTGCCAATACGACCTCGTGTGCAAGGCATGGGGCCATTTCCTACCAGTGATACACACACGCAAACCTCTGCCTTTTTCCTCGATGTCTGGAAAGTTTCACAAGGAGTGTTATAATAGTTAGAGGGATATAAAGACGTTGAGGAATATCTACAAATGGACCGGGCCGTGCAGCGATCTAATCAGACTCTAGAGCGGACTTGTCACATTCCAAGCAAAAGAAACGATGAAATTGCAATTGCCTTTGACGGCAGCAAGCTCGGCTCTATGGAACATCCTTGGGTTCTCTGCGGTACCTGTACAAGGCTCGCTATCGCTGGTGGAAGGCGAGTCTCTGTTTACTTTTGAGTACCTGACCCCAGATGCCGCTTCTACCAACTGGATTGGCCTTTACCACAGTTCCGGCGGTGGCCCTATAGACGAAGAATATGTCTCTGCGGCGCTTGCTTGGAAGTACGCTCCTAGCACGCAAGGTACCGTGCATCTCTCTACCTCTAATCTGGAACCTGGCAATTACACAGCCTTCTTTCTCGCTCGTGACGAGTACAGATGGCTCGCCAGCTCTATTGACGTCGCCTTGCCTAGCGATAATGATGCAGATGTCGTGTTCATTGCCAGTAGGGTCACACTTCTCAACGCACGGCAGGGTGACGAGTATTCCCAGCGCATCGCTGGCCTCGTCAAAGGCGGCGGCGACTCTGTAGCTTTCTCTATGCATGGCCCAGGCCCAAGCTGGCTCTCTGTCAGTCCTGATGGCGTCCTCTCTGGAAGACCTGGTCTCGGGGCGAGAGACACTTTTGCCTCAGTCCGAGCAACAGGGTCCAACAACTCCACAGTCGTCGGCATCTTCAAGATTCCCGTCCGCCCTGCTGGTTCCCGGCTCTTGCAGGAACTCCAGGTGCTTTCGTTCAACATGTGGCATGGGGGGACTCAGGTCAATGACTACCACGAGAAGCAAGTCCGCTTCCTCGCCACTTCGGGAGCCGATATTGTCGGTCTCCAAGAAGATCAGTCTGGTCGTCACGCACCCCGCCTTGCCGAGGCCTTAGGGTGGCACTATTGGGCTAGCGGGGGCGATACCAGTATACTGAGCAGATATCCCATTGCTGAGGAGTATGGTGTTATCAGCGAACCGGACCGCTCAGGTGGCGTGCGAGTCGCTCTCGATGGAGAGAACCAGCAAGTTAACTTCTATGTCACTCACTTGGGCTATGACCCGTACGGACCTTACGACTTTTGCTTCGATAACATGACGATCGATCAAGTAATGGAACATGAGGCGCAATCCGGCCGTACGCCGCAGATCACAGGCATATTAGCAGGAATGGAGGAGCATCTAGGGCAGGCCGATGTATTACCTGTCTTACTCGTCGGCGACTTCAATGCGCCATCACATCTTGACTGGATTGAAAATCTGAAGGAAAAGAATTGCGGTTTCTGGGGTGTGCGTTGGCCAACCTCGGTACTGCCGGAGGAAAAGGGACTCGTCGACTCGTTCCGAGTGGCCAACCCAGATCCAGCCGAAGTCCAGGGAATCACTTGGTCTCCTCTTTACCCGTGGAATAATCATCGGAATTTACCTGAGCCGCAGGACAGAATTGACTTCATCTATCACAAGGGGAAAAGTTTGAGTGTGCTTGAGTCCCGCCGTGTGGTGGTCGGAACGCCCAAGCCGGATCCAGATTACGAGAATAATGAGTGGACTTCGGACCATGCCGCCATGCTAACAGTATATGAGCTCACGTTGGATATTTAACGTTTCGTAATACTCAAATCGCAATAGAGTCCTAAGCTAGCTACTTTTTATAGCTATCCATTCCGAATTCGACTGTTGAAAAAGTCTAAGTTCTCTTGGACCATGACCATATTCCGTAGTCAATATGCATTTACCTTTGGCAAGATACAAGGATTGCCTTGTTCTTCTCAATTACCCTTTTTCACTAGCCCGGCTTACGGTGACAAATTACTATTAGGCATCTTATCAATCTCGATCTCAGCTCCCGATTACAACCTCTGCATCCTTTAAGAAGGCAACCTTGCCTATACCGTAAGAGCGACATCAAAAACAGGACCGCGTGCGGTCTTACAAGCCATTGTCTCCGACATAAAACTATATCAGGCTCGCACTAAGAATCAAGCGGCAAAATGATCCCCAACCAAGGATTAACTGTCCACAATGAGATTCTAACCATGTAGACAACCCTCTCTCGGCAGCCCCTTTTATCCGCTAGCCGCGAGTATTACACATGAGACACAGCCCAACTTTAGCAACGGGTTCACCACACTCTATATTATGTCACAGGAACGGGCAATGGAACGCCAATACAGGCATTGGAACGCCAATCTGTTGTACGGCATGTCAATTGGAATGAAATAACCTCCCTTATTGGACCGATTGAACGCATATTTAAGCCCGACCTTGTTACCTTCAACTAGATAGAAAAATCAAGAGTCTTTCAGCTTCATCCCTTTGGGACCTAGCAAATGCGACACATTATGAAATAGTGTCGAGGCTAGCGTTGAAGGGCCCGATTTCATAGCTTACCGTTGAGGTGCAATAGCCGCAAGCATACGTGGCAGTGTGTAACCCATCGCTATTGAGAAAGAAGTGCCGAAAATAAACTTCAAGGATCTATAAATCACGAACTGAAATCAAGGGCTCAATTAGGTATTGAGTACGAGCAGAGATAATCTCATCATTACCTAGTAAAAATATCCCTTCAAACCCAAGCCAATGGCTCCCCAAATCGAGGCACCAACGGCAAAAAATGCCGCTCTGGTGGTGTTAGAAAGAAGAATCGAAAGCAGATACACCGGGTTACATACTCGGAATATCTCTTCACTTTCCAAGCAAGGTAAATGTCGGCAGCGCAAATAATCATTGAGCTCAAAATCAATGTGCCCATTTCATTCCTCTTCCCGGTCCTCTCTAGGGCGAATATGGCGGTGGCAAGCGTTAGATCTCGTGAACCAAACAATAGGGCGATACCAATCTCGCTATCCCGATTGCCATCCTTCGAGGAGGATGAGATGCCGAAGATCTCAGCGGACCGTGCGGGTTGAAAAATGCCAATGAGGCCGAGTGCTACCCACGCTGGCGCCACCCCGAGGCCGAGAGTGTGCCAGGTAGACATCGAAATTAGAGCCATTGTTCTTTTGTTTAGTCGACTATAGCCAGAGTGGATATTTTACCAATCTCCCGTTGGTTTCGAGGGATTTGTGGTGTTTATAGATTAAAATGAGGTGCAGGAGCGATCAAATATTTAACTCGATCGGATTGATGAATGACCCGATTCAGCGTTCAAGGAAACGTTTGCCCCACTTTGACAATTTCAGCTCTAACGACGAAGTTGTCTTATCGTACTCTTTTCTTATTATTTAGCTCATGTGCTCGCACCTACTCGATATTTTCAACCTCCTGTCGCATTTCCACTACAATTGTCGCATTAATAGAGTCAAGTAGGTCACATGAACTTTCTAGTATAGGCACCTACCCTATACTCCCATCAAGAGCTTGTCTATCTACTTGCGCCTATAAGGGTTGTTTAAAAAACGGTAATTTGGTTTTGGTACGTCCTATTGACGATATTTTCGACAACACTAACTCCATTGCTCCATCAATTTAGGTTTGTCATGCTGCATACAGTTGTTGGTCAATACGTCCCATGGGGACGAACCAGGATGTTATGCTCACAGTTAGCCTTTTTCCCTCGTCATATAGAAACATTGGCCGGCGATTTATATTGAGCTCGCAAACAGAAATTTTTTAAATTTCTCATATTCGCCTCCGCTGCCCTGATTCCCTCGGTTGGTATTGGAACTGGCTACGCGGTGACGCCTGGTAACGTGTTGCCTGACCCGGTGGCTACAACTGTGGCTGTGCTACATCTTGCTTCATCCAGCCTCCACTCGGAAAATATATCTACCGCGCCCCGGCTGATCCCAAGTGTACAATCTATTAGTAATCATCTGAGTTTTCAAGATGGCGTGCTTTCAAAATAGCTGCAAAAAAAAAGGCGGGACGGGAGCGGGAAGAAAAAGCGGAGCTGGGCCCCGAATGCGCGATTGCGTGATCGCGCAGTAAAGCTGGTGGGAGATCCGAAGTTCACATTCCATAAGTCCAGGTTCATCTTTCCTTTCAGGGCTTTTCTGGCTTTGTTTCGCTGCCTTATAGTCCGCCCTGGCCTTACCGCATCTCGCATCTCGCGTCTTGCATCTCCCAGCTGAAGATGATCCGTAGCCGTGTAACCCTGGCAGCTCGCATTGCCGGGCGCTCGGCCATTGGTGCACAGACTGGTCCGACAGTCCGAAGCTTGGCAACAGCATCGCCTGTAACTTCTGCTGCCAAGAACCATAGGGTTGTGGTGATCGGTGGCGGCACTGCTGGTCTCGCGATCAGTCATCAGCTCCTTCGAGCTGGCAAGTTCGCTCAAGATGACATTGCCATTGTCGACCCGGCAGCTTGGCATCACTACCAGCCAGGGTGGACTTTGGTTGGCGGCGGCCTCAAAACCAAGGAAGAGCTACGAAGGCCGCTGAACAGCCTGATTGACCCGAAACTCAAATTCTACAACGAGAGTGTCTGGAGCTTTTCGCCCGAGGACAACTTTATCACATTAGGCAATGGTGACAAGGTCAGCTATGAACAGCTTGTGGTCGCACCTGGCATCAACGTCAGCTACG
This sequence comes from Nectriaceae sp. PG4201, assembly GCA_023628695.1. Classification (NCBI taxonomy): domain Eukaryota; kingdom Fungi; phylum Ascomycota; class Sordariomycetes; order Hypocreales; family Nectriaceae; species Nectriaceae sp. PG4201. Next base: position 9,891 of record JAMAKE010000286.1, read on the forward strand.
GGAGCGTCAAGGGTTTGCCCGAGGCACTTGCTAATCCGGATTCTTTGGTCTCGTCTATCTATGGCTACGAAACTGTCGGCAAAGTCTTCCCATCGATTGAGAAGCTCCGGAACGGATTAGCCATCTTTACTCAACCTGCCGGCGTTATTAAATGTGCCGGTGCTCCGCAGAAGATTATGTGGCTCGCCCTAGACCATTGGAAGCGAGCCGGTCTATATAGCCCCAGCAATCCTGCCAGTTCAGCGATTAAAATCAGCTTCGCTACCGGTCTTCCCTCCATGTTTGCCGTACCAAAGTACAGCGCGAAGCTCGAGGGGCTGCGTACAGAGAGAGGGGTTGAGGGTCTGTTCCAGCACGACCTTGTTGCCATCGATGGCAACACGGCGACATTTGCCCGCCCAGATGGAGAGGAGCAAGTCACGAAGCAATTCGACCTCCTACATGTGGTACCTAAGATGGGACCTCATGCATTTGTCAAAAACAGTGCTTTGGTCAACGAGGCTGGTTACGTTGATGTTGACGAGGGCACCACCCGCCACAAGAAGTACCCCAATATCTGGTCCGCTGGTGACGCTTCTAGCCTTCCCACCTCTAAGACGGCGGCCGCGATTACATCAGAGGCACCCGTGTTAGTCCGAAACCTGATTGGATCTATTGAAGGCAAGGAGCCAGAGGCGATATATGATGGATACGCGTCGTGCCCGCTCTTGACAGAATACGGAAAGGTTCTCCTGGCCGAGTTCACATATGGTGGAAAGCCCCAAGAGACTTTCGCCTGGCTCGGCATTGATCAGGCTGTTCCTCGCCGTTCATTCTACCATCTGAAGAAGGACTTCTTCCCCTGGGTGTACTACAAGTCCTTAGTCAAAGGCACCTGGGCAGGTCCCAAGGGATGGATAAACTAAAACAACTAGAGTGGTTGGCGTGTTCTAGACTTTGTTTCCTTCAAAATGTAACGATAAAAGCTTCAAGTCTGGCGATGCGCTTGTAGGAATCATTAGTTACGCTATTTAACTTTGATTTCAAAAGCTCAGGTTTGTTACAGCGCGGGGAAAATGTTAAAGTGGACATCACTCTGTTGCTCCTTCAAATCGCCAGAAAATTGATTGAACAAGCCATCAAATAAGTTTTTCCTACGTTCTTCATCTCGAGATGAATTGTGGTTCTGGGGATAAGACTGTAGGGATAAGACTGCTGGGTTGTGGGAAATCTAAGTTTAATGCAAGGAATTGACTTTACAAAGGAATGACCTTCAAACAACTACCGATAGAATATTTTTCATTGGGGAATTTTGGGACACTCCCACTCCATGATGGTCTGCTGCTGCTACTTAGGAACTGAGGAGGTTGTTTCCATTCCGACGCATGATCACAAGCTGAAATTGGTAGTGTAATTGAATCCCTGTAGGCAGCGGAACATTTTACGTACTGTGTGTGTTATCAAGCTTATAATAAGTGCAACACTCAATGTATTGACTAGTAAAGATGAGGGCAAGAGTTCCACCTCCACACCGCCCAACCCAGGAAGCCAACACCTGTAATCCAATGGCCTAAGGCTCTCGATCTGATTCTGTCTCCTCCATTAAACCAAATTACGAGCCCGTCACCTAACCTCACGAGCGATAATATCACCGCAAACGTTGTGACAGCATCCTCATGCTGTTGCCGCTGCAACGCTAATAGCGTCATACCGTAACTAATCTCACGAATGCCCTTGAAGTACATGAGAGGCGACGCGAAGCCGCCAATAAGATTGCTGCCGTGGGTCGCTGGGGTAGGGGCATGTGATTCTAGGGGCAGGCCAATATGACCGTACTCGTTTCGTGGCGAGAGGAGTGCCATGACACCGCGACCGAAGCAGGCTGTGCCAAAGATATATGCGGGGAGGGGGGAGGAAGTGGCCATTTCGAAGATAGGTTGCGTGAGATCGAGTGTGTCATAAGATCCTTTATGCTTCTGATTATTTGGGGTGAAATTGATGCACGAAGGACAGTGTCCGAACCCTCGATTAGGTCGGCCATCCGGCACCCCGTCAAACGTTGTAGTAGTATGTGAGTATGTGTCAGCGGAACAACAGAAAGTCCGCCTTGAGGGAAATAGAAGATGGAAAATTGTTTGCAATAACGAAGCGATGGAGAACCTTTTTTAAATATATATAGTCAATTGATCCTAAGAATAACGTATATGATAAGCGAGTGACGCAGATAAGCGAGTGACGCAGATAAGCGAGTGACGCAAATCCCTCAATCTCTCTTCCCTCTTTTTAATCATCAATCTAATAACCACTAAGCATGCCTCCATTAAATAAAGAAGGTAATATCCTTCTTGCCCTTCAAGCCCTTCAAAATAACCTTAAATTGAGTCTCTAAGCTGCTGCTCATATCTATAAGATCTCTAAGCTAACGCTATGTCGACGGAAGAAGGGCATTTAATCCCGAGGCGATATAGTCTCTAACTCGCGCCGGCTCTCTAATTTAGAGGAATAGATTATTATTCAATTTATCCTTGACTTAGATTTGCAAGGGTTTCCCCTTGGCTGCATAGTATTAAAGAAATAGATAACTAGCTACTAGCTAATTATAATTGCCTCTCTATTAGCAAGTGCTAGGCTCTTAACTTTATTAAGTAATAATTAAAGCTTAAGATGCTGTCAGGGGCGCACGCCTAGAATGGTCACGTGGCGAGCTACCGGCGAGGTCGCGGCTATAAGAAGGATGTCCTTTATAGATTTTAAGAAGGACAGAGATTAATACAGTCAATTTAAGACCCTAACTATGGCCTTCCTACTATCTAGCAGTGAAGTCCCTACGATCCACTACCTATCTATCTCCTCACTCTCCTCTAGTTGCTTGTATGTCTGATAGGTTAATCTCTCTTCCTATTAAGGGCGAGGAGACCATTGAGATATAAGATAGTTTCTAACCTGACCTTCAATATGCCTAAGAGCGGCTAGATACTTAGCGGCATATTAATAGATAATAAGTTAAGAACTCTTTAATAGACTTAATTTCAAGCTATTAATCTCTTATAATATTAAGAACTTATAGAAGAATAACTAGATAAATGCATTAAGGTGGCAGCCTATGCATAGCGACTGCGAAGGAAGAGAGAAGTGCTCTTGGCTTTAGAGAAGGGGGAGGCCCCTTCTTATATCTCAATAGATCTGGCCCTCTAGGGCTCCTTGCATAACTACCCTAAGGACAAGGCTCTAGCGAAGAGACTGCGCATTGAATCCTAAGGCAAGGTCTAGTTAAATACCTTGAAATACTAAGGTAAGAGCTAATAAGAGCTTTAATCCTTCTTAATTGACTTAAAGGCCCATTTTATTACTTAAAAAGAGGCCTTTAAGATAGAGAGCTAATAAGTTCTCTATATAAGCACTTACTTAGAAGTTAATATAAAATGGCAATAGACTAACTATATATAAGTAGACTATTAAGGAGACTTTAAATTGATCTCCTAAGAATAGCTTAAGAGGTAGTTAATAACTAAGATTAATAATAGGCCTATCTATTGCCTTAAAGTAATTGCAAAGCTATCTTGCCTTTAATAGCACTTTAATTAGCAATTTAAATAATTTTTAGATTATTATAAGAGTATTAAGAGTAAATTACTAGAGAGGCTATTAAATACTTATTATATTTATAACCTTATTTAAAAATTAATAATATTATTATGCAAGTAAATAATTAACTATAAGCTACTTATTATATAATAAGAACTTATTAATATTAGCATTATAATAAAAACCTTAATTAACTAAGATTAACCTCTTAAGCTTAGTATAATAAGAGGTAATTAAGTTCCTTATTTAAATATTACTTATAATGACTCTCTAAGAAGCTTACTATTAATTAATAGCCCTTTTATAGCTCCCCCGGAAAAAACTAATAAGGCCTCTCGTCGCAAGCTTACCTATTATAAATATAGTGTCATAGGTTATATTTCTATAATGCATAGCACTTATAGCTCTAGCGTTAATATTAAGCCGATCAAAGCATAAGTAACTTAAGCCTAGGATAGCAACGGCCCCTTAGACGCCTTAATAAGAAGAGTAGCAAAGCTATGTCTAGGTGGCCGATGGGTCTCTATAAAGGCCCTATTTAACCTTAGAAGTGATATATATTTAATCTCCCCTTAAGTCTATAGAGATATCATTATATTGATATTGCCCCCTCTTAAAATAGGTTTTACCTTTATTAGTCTAGGCAGGAAAGTATATAGAGAAACTTTATAAGTCTTTTAATTAAGGGATAATTAAGGAGTAAAGAGGAGGTAGCTCTTATGCTATATAGTAATAGATATTATAGAGGATATGCTCTTAGGCTATCCTTAGTTTTGCTAAGTTGACCCTTATATCTTATAGAAGAGAGATTAATAGAACTACCTATTGAAGGTAGCTTACCTTAAATTAGCTATAACTAAGAAGGCTATTAAAAAAGCTAAAGCAAAAGCTAAGGCAGCTATTTTACTTATATAGGCAGACCCTATAAAGACTTAGTAAGACTATAGAATAGATAAAGAGATATTGCTACCCTTAGAATATTAAGACTTTGAAGATATATTCTCTATTGCTAATGCTATTAAGTTACCCCCTATTTAAGGCCCTTATTATATTATTAAGATAATAAAAAATGCTAAGTCTAAGCTATAGGGACTTATTTACTCCTTAGTAGCTAAAGAACTAGAGGTTCTTAGAGACTATATTAATATAGCCCTAGCCTATAGATAAATTTAGCGATTTATTAGCTCTATAGGCACCTTAATATTATTTATACCTAAGAAAAACAATAAGTTGCAACTATATATTAACTATTATATATTAAACTAAGTAACTTATAAGAATAAAGCCTTGCTACCTTTAATTTATAAAATCTTAAATTAATTATAAGGGGCATCTATTTATATTAAGCTAGACCTTAAGGATATATACTATTGGATATATATCTATAAAGGCAATAAGTAAAAAATAGCCTTTTACTATTAATATAAACACTTTAAATATGCTATTATGCCTTTTAAGCTTATTAATACTTTAGCTACTTTTTAGGAATATATTAATAGTACCCTATATATCTTAATAAATAAGATTTATATTATATACTTAAATAATATCTTAATATTTAATAAAGACTATATAGCTTATATATAATATATTTGCTAAGTATTAGCAAAGCTATAAGAATATAGCCTTTATATTAATACTATTAAGTGCAAATTCTAAGTAGATTCTATAAGTTTCCTTAGGTTTATTATTAGTCTTAATAATATTTATATAGAATTGGACTGCATCAAAGCAATAGTAAGATAGCTAATACCTTATAGCATGCAAGAGATATAAGCATTCCTAGGCTTCATTAGTTTCTACTAAAGGTTTATATATAGCTATAGCAAGATATATTGCCTATTAATTAATATTACTTGCAATAGCGCTAAAGAGAGTATCTCATTATTTCCCTATGCTCTTAAAGTATTTAAGGAGCTAAAGGAGGCCTTTATTAAGGCCTTTATCTTAGCTTACTTTAACTTATAAGCAAGACTAAGAGTTAAGATTAATGCCTTGAACTTTACTATTAATATAATACTATTGCAATTATAAGGAGGTTATTAGCACCCTATAGCATACTTATTATAAAAGTTATTTAAGTTTAAACTATAATATATTACCTTAAACATAGAAATGCTTATAATTATAAAGGCATTTTATATATAAAGGCATTATTTAATATATATTAAGTTATAAGTAATAATAATTATTAACTATTTAAACTATAGCTATTTAATAAGGAAGACTAAGTTATCTTATTAATAAGCTATTGCTTTAAATAAGCTAGCCTCTTTTAACTTTAATATTAAGTATTACCTAAGCAAGGCTAATACTATAAATAGCTTATTTAAAAGAGCTAATTTTAAGAATAGCATATAAGAATAAGAGGCCTATATCTATAGCCTATTAATATTTCTATAGCAATTTAAAAAGAAAGACTTAGCTAGTTTAACTAATTAATATATAAAGGCAAAAGCATATAAAAAGTGCTTTAACCTAAAGTTTAGCCTTAAGCAAGGAGTAATAGTTAAGTTTACCTCTATTAATTCCCTTTAAATGCATAGAGTCTATGCTATATATTCATAATATTAAAAGCAAAGTAGTCTTATTAAGTAAGGTCCTAAGCTATAAGCAACCTACTGCTGCGAGGCTCTTAACTTGCAACTAAGAGTTAACCCCCTTATTAAGAGGGTTTTAATTGCAATTAAGTAAGTAGCTTGCCTTTAGCATATAACCCTAAGAGAGCCTACTAAGAGCTAGTAGCCTACTTAAAGGGGCATCGCTATAATATTACTAGAGTTATTTATGCCTTTAAGCATAGCACTATTAAAAGGTTAAAGGGGGGATGCCTCTATAAATATAATAATATAGCAATTAAGAGGCAATAGCCTTAATAATAGATAAGGAAATAGTAATTAATCTATAGGAGAAGATAGACTATTGAGATTTAAAGGGAAGGTATAAATGCCTTTAAGGATAAGGATTAAGATCTTATTATTTATATATAATAATATTATTACAAGGCATTAAGGAGTTAATAGAACCTTAAAAAGATTAAAGTTATTATATTATTAAAAGGGTATAAAGAATTAAGTTAAGAGATATATCTTAACTTATATTATTTATTAAAGAATAAAGATAAGGATATATTGACCTTATAAGTTATTAGCTTCTTTATCTTTATTTATTTACTCTTAATAAGAAATTATTATAGACTTTATTATTAACTTATTAAAAATAAAGAGCTTTTATAAAAAGAAGCATAATATTATATTAATTATAATAAATTATTATATAAAGTATATATTATATATAATAATAAAGAAGAGACTTAATAATAAAGGCTTGATAGACTTATTCTTATAATATATCTTTTAATACTTTAAAATGCTTAAAGGCATTATAATTAATTAAGTATAAGTATTTATATTTAAATTTTAATAGATCTTTTATTACTTATTAATATATAAATAGTAACTTAATATTATATTTTATCTTTAGATAAATAGTTAAATAGAGAGATAGAATTAAGCTATAGAGTATTACTTATAAGCCTTTTATAATAAGTCTTAATTAAATTAAGTAATAAGGCTATCTTTAATATAATTTATATATAATATAACCTTATATTTAAGTATTAAGAAATCCTTAGTAATATTATTATAAGGTTTTTACTTATTAGCTTTAGTATAAAATAAAGCATTATTAAATAATAAAAGTAAAACTATTATTAAATAAGTAAAAGGATTATAAGACTTAAGGGTAAAAGTAAAATAGCTATTAATTAAAAGCTAAGCTATAT